>PVHX01004381.1:108405-126937 GCA_004024805.1 Geosciurus inauris
CTTGTAATCCCAGCACTTAGGGAGGCTGAGACAGGAGAATCGCGAGTTCAAAGCCAGCCTCAGCAATGGCGAGGCGCTAAGCAACTCAGTGAAACCCTGTCTCTACATAAAACACAAAATAGGGCTGGGGATGTGGCTCAGTGGTCGAGTGCCCCTGAGTTCAATCCCCAGTACCAAAAAAAATAAATAAATAAAAAATGTCTCCATGGGCTGAGGTGGTGGCTCAATGGCAGAGCGCTTGCCTCGCATGTGAGGCACTGGGTTAGATCCTCAGCACCACATAAAAATAAGTAAACAAAATAAAGACACTGTCCATGTATAACTAAAAAATACTTTTAAAAAATGCCTCCATGCCTAGGTGCTCCCTCTGGAACCAGTTTCCAGGTTCTGTGCTGCCAGGGACCGTGCCATGCGTACACCTTCACTCCTGTGACGTCTTGCCCAGCGTCCTGCACAGAGGGATGGAAGTGACCCACTTGTAGGTGCAACTCACTTCTGAGCCATAGAAAATACCCTGTTATCTGAAGGATAAAGCCTGGCATACCATTATACAGGCACTGGGCAGACAGAGGGCTGGGCAGGGAAGTGTGTACAACAAAAGGCGCTTATGAGATCTTCAAGCCACCAGGAGTCCTATGTGTACACTGACGTATTCTCATGATGTGTCCTAGCCCACCCGTAAGCTGGCACTCACTGCGAGCTCCACAACCCCTGATCCAAAACCAAGGCCACATGTTTTCATAATGAGAACTTTTGGGATTTTAGAAAGGAAATGTGGTACTTACTGTGAGCTGTACAATGCTGTAGGCGTTCTGCCATAGCACCCATGAGAAAACAAGTAACTGAGAGTCTGCAGTGAAACAGCTCACAGGACATGGCAGAAGGCTGTTAACAGCCTCACCTTGGATCAGGTCAAGTGGCACAAGCGCCTGAGAGAAACCATTCTGTGCTAAGAGGTGCTAGGTTTCAGAATTGTAGCTAAGGGGGTTGGGAGTGTAGCTCAGTGGCAGAGCACTTGCCTAGCATGGGGGAGGCACTGGTTTCGATTCTAGCACCACATAAAAATAAATAAATAAAATAAAGGTCTTATGTCTATCTACAAAAAATAAAAATGTGGCTAAGGAACTGGGTGCCTACATTATCATACTCATTTTATAAGCCAGGGCTCCAGCCCTGGCAAGGTCAGTACCAGCTGGGAAGGAAGGCATGCAGGGCTTCACCTCCTCTCAGAGCCTGTGAAGCACTTCCCATGCTTGAGTGAACGTGGCTATTGCCTGGAAACCTCACGGAGATGACGGTGACCCACAAGGCCTGAGATCGTGCACTTCAAGCTGAGATTGTAGCTCAGTGGTAGAGCGCTTGCCTTGAATGCAGGAGGCACTGAGTTTGATCCTCAGCACCACATAAAAATAAAGAAAGATATTTGTGTCCATCTTGCCTACACCAGAGGCTCTGGCCCGGGCCAAGCACCGGCATCTTCCTGTGAGCTCTTACTTAGCCTTAGTGAGTGTCTATCTCAGAATTAAAAAAAAAAAAAAAAGATGTGGCTCAATGGCAAAGCATCTCTGGGTTTGATCCCCAGTACCCAAAAAAAAGAGAGAGAGCTATTAAATCTGCATTTCTAGGGTCTTAACTGACAGAAATGGTCTGGAATGGCCTCCCATCTATACGGTTATTTCTGATAGTTCTTCTAATGTACCCAGGAGTCAGAATCACTGATGCAAAACCATCAAACAGAGCTGGGTGGGCATGGTGGCACTTGCCTGTAATCCTAGCAACTCAGGAGGCTGAGGCAGGAGGATCCCAAGTTCCAGGTTAGTCTCAGAAATTTAGCAAGACTCTGCCTCAAAAGAAAAAAGAAAAAAAAAGAATGAAAGGAAGGAAGGAAGCAAGGAAGGAAGCTCAGTGGTAGAGCATCCCTGTGTTCAATTCCCAGTACCACAAAAAAGAAAAATGGAAAAAAGAAATTAAGGGAATCAAATTGCCAATGAAGGAAGATTCTGAGAAGGCAGTACAAGTCCCATCTAGAATCCTGCTTGGAATCCATACTTCCAATCAGAGGCATCTGGGATGCTTCCAACAACAACCACAGAATGTTATAAACCTCCTTAGGTACGGAATACCCCACTATCCCAGGCTCTGTGGATCATAAGCATTTTTCCCTCCCTTAAAACAAACATAATCCTAGACATACCACACTAAAGGCCAAGTCTTAGTGGACAACCATGTTGACAGGAGCCCAAGAAGTGGTGCTGCCCAGCAGCTGGCAGAAGCAAACAAGCCACAGAGGATGAGAAGCAGCAGCCCCACCACTCTGCTGCTGCACTGCGGGAGGAGGGCGTTGGCTGAGTGTGATGCACACACTGCTGAAACTCAGCATTTGTTTCCTTTTCTTACTTTGTAGTACTGGGGATGAAACCCAGCAGGGCTTTACCACTGAGCTACATCCTCAGTACTCCTCCACTTTTTATTTTGAGACAGGGTGTCACTAAGTTGCTGAGACTGGCCTCAAACTCAAAATCCTCCTGCCTCAACTCCCTGAGTAATCAGGATTACAAGCGCCTGCCGCCGCCCCTGGTGAAACTATGGATTTTAAGTTATTCTCATGAAATCCTAAAGTGCAAGGACCCCAGCGTCTCCTAGCCTGCTGCTTCCACGTGCACTCTCTCTGCAGTGCTCACAACACTAACTGCCCCGACAGCATCACCCAGCGCTCAGTTCTGGTCCCAACAGTCCAAATCATTCATGGTCTCACACCCAACCTTGGGTCAGTTCTGCCAGCCCTCTGTCTCAGCCCAGTTACCAGCCTAATGCCAGTTTTCTGGAGAAGCTCATTTGGTAAAATTCCTCATGTAATCTGAGCCAAAGTCCTATTCTGACCTAAGTATTAGTTTAACAACTTAAGCATCCTGTAATCTGCCCCATTATTTCTGTCCTATTATCTCCTTCATGAAGCATAATGTTCCAGACTGAACTAGCAGTCTGGGTTTCTAGAGAACACAGCATCTCATCTAGCACTGTATATGCACATGCTTAAACATATATGTATGTGTACATACACACATTTGGCACTTTCACAGCATAACTGGAATCTCTGAAGTGCTTTACAGAGATTTGCTGAACTAAACTGAATTTAGTCATGGCTCATTTAAAAGTTTTTTTCTTTATATACTTAGCACAAATACACAAAAATACACTGAGCACCTAAGCTTAGCCAAGCACATAATAGATAAACACATGCTGAACTGGTAAATGTTTGGTGGACATATCCAGACATCTCTTTTTTGGGCTGAAAAATACAGGTCCCTTTACCCTTCAGTACCATGTTTTCATTTCCATGGCAAATTCATTTATGGTGAGCCATTGTTTACTTTCACAACAACCATGACACTGTTCTCCATATCTACCATGCAGAGAAATGAGGGTTTAAAAGAGATCAAGTGATTTGTCCAAGGTCTCAAAGACAGTGGGGCTAGGCCACTGGTCCCGGGATCTTCCTCAACCCTTGTTCCTCTGCTGTAGGGCTGGAGGAGGGAGGTGGCCACTGGCCCCACTGCCCTGCTCTCCAGTCTCTGCTCACACAGATGCCCATGCACCAGTACTGCAGTGTTCAGAGATGCAGGGGCTCCGTGGGAAGTGCCACAGCTACAAGAGAGGAGCCCTCAGTTGCATTCTGCAGAGCAGGGCCGTGAGGAAGACAAGTTCAGACAGCTTCTCTCAAGGTGAACAGACCCTATATGTCTCACTCCAAGCACAGTGACTAGGACATGGAGCAGTTCCTATGAACCTAGGACAAAATAAAAGGCAAGGGTCACCGTCAGCTCATCCTAGGTCAAGGCGAGGCCTGGTTTGAGAACCAGAACACAAGAGAGAGGCTGAGGACAGGTCCTTGACTGTGAGAAAGTCTGCTGTTCTCACCTCCATCGCCCCCCTCCCCAGGCCTCAAGTCTTGTCACTCCCACACTGGTCACCCCAGCATCAGTCACAATATTGTGGCACAGAGATTCCTGAAGGTGATGGAGAATGAGAAACCTAAGTGGCACTGAAAGAGTCATGTGCAGGGGCTGACAGAGAGCAATTACTTTATCCCTTATGATATGCCAAAAGCCAGCAAAATTTATGAAACTCCAAAAAAAGGACAGTGAGAAACAGGCAGCCCTATTCAAAATATTCACATGTGCTATAGCAAAAGATCTCAGACCATGTGGACCTGAAGTTCCTGACCTCAGGAGTCACAGGAGCACAGCTGGAGCACCTAGGACTCCCGGCAGTTCCCACGTGAGTCACAGTGGTCAACTGTTCTGCCCGTCAAACACTTCGAGTAACTCACGTCCCTCATTCATGCCTGTTCTGCACCAAGGCTGGGGACAAGAGAGACTTTCCTGGGAAGCAGGACTGAGCGGCTACACAGCAGGCATGCTGGGCTCTCTGTAAGCACAGGCACAGGCTCCCAGCTCTCCAGCAATGGGTTGTGTTTAAGAGGCCAACTTCTGGTTTCATTATTTAAATCCACTCCCTAGTCCACGCCCCGGGATCTCATCACATTTCCTCTTGCTCAGTGTTGCAGCCCACAGCTGAGACAGGCTGAGAAGACAGAGGTCACAGAAAATGAGATTTGTGAGAGCTGAAGCAGACACACTTCTACAAACACCGTCAAGTACCCCACACTTTTACACAAAAACAACCACAACTTTACTTTAACAAGTCTCTAGGGGATTTAGAGGATCTAGGTGAAGAAAAGAAAATTTAGGATATATAAGCTTACTAATATTTTCTCAATGAAACTTTTTGAACAGAAAAACAGAGAAATATAAATTAAATTCCACAATACTCTTCAAAATCAAAGTGAAGTTTCTAGTAATTTTTAAAATCAATTAACAGAAAAGAAAAATTATGGACCTGAAGTTGTACTTAGAAAATTCTTGACAAATAAGTGATGAAAGATGACTGCTGATAAGTAAATAAGACATACATTTAAACAGCAATCACCATTTTACGAAGGGGTGCGTTCCAGAAGTTTATTCATAAATTAATTCTTTAGAGCTCAGAATGTATTTTTTTTCTTTTTTGGTACTGGAGATTGAACTCAGGGGCACTCGACCACTGAGCCACATCCCCAGCCCTATTTTGTGTTTTATGTAGAGACAGGGTCTCACTGAGTTGTTTAGCGCCTCGCCGTTGCCGAAGCTGACTCTGAACTCGTGATTCTCCTATCTCAGCCTCCCTAAGTGCTGGGATTACAGGCTTGCGCCATCGCGCCCAACTTCAGAATGTATTTTCTCACAGAAAACAGGCAAAACACAACAGGTGAGCCCTCCATTCCAAAAGCGGGTCTGACAGAGCACCATGGAACCTAAACACCCTGCGCCCAGTGGGTTAGGATGGCCTCGGACCCAAGCGCTCTTAGCAAGAGGGAGGACCCAGTGAATCTGCCAGGGCTCCGTGGCCTCTCTGACCAATGGAGCTGGGCAGAACTACACTATGCTGATTGCCAAGCTCAAGTGTTAACAGCCAGGCAGCTTCCACTCCCTCTCCTGGAACCTGCACTCCAGGAGTCCTGCACCACCATGCAAGAAGGCCATCTGTAGAGGCCCTGAGACTACATGGGGAAAGGAGCTACCTGCAGAGGCCCTGGGACCACATGGGGATGAAGCCATAAGCCTGGCCTTCCCACCACCCAGGCAGGTGAGTGCAGCCAACCTGGATCTTGGAGACCAGCCCAACCACAAAGTGATTACCACTGAGTGACCACAGTCAGCACCGTGTGGACAGATGTCTCACCCAGGTGAGCACTGCCCCACCAGCCCTCAGAACCAGGAGACCTGGCAGATTTCTGGTGTAAGTCACTGACGCTCAACAGTTACTATTCAGAACACGCAGAGGCTTCTGAGCAAATGAAAGCAGCACCTCTCTCTCCTGCCCAGGAACAGTGTTCCCTCCCTGATTCTCTTCTGGAGGACACAGAGTAATGGTGGTAGTGTTGGCCCTGATTTTCCCCAGCTCCAGGGGTAGCTGGGGCCTTATACTGAACTGCAGCATGAATGCATGCTGGGAAGTAAAGAGCTGCGTGGTATCACCAGCAGTATGTCTACTCTGAAAACTTCCTAGAATTTTCTGTATGGCCCTGACTTAGGGAAGGACAGGTAACAAAAATCTGAAGAAACATGATGTAGTCAAAATGTGGGGGTTTTTTTGTTGTGTTTTGTTTTTGTTTTTTGATATGAGGGATTGAACACTAGGTTGCTTAACCACTGAGCCCCATCTCTAGACCTTTTTATTTTTTACTTGAGACAGAAGTTTATTCATAAATTTTATTCCATTATTTTATTTTATTCCAGAAGTTTGTTCATAAATTCATTCTTTAGACATTTCTCTATGTCCCTTATGGCTTCACTAAGTTGCTGAAGTTGGCCTTGACTTGTGATTCTCCCGCCCAAGTCTCCTAGGCCCCTGGAATTACAGGCATGTGCCACCACCCCAGCCAAAATGTAGTACCTCGATACCAAAATCAAAGATATCATAAGAAAAGAAAACCACAGACCAATATTCCCTATGAACACAAATGCAAAAATCCTCAACAAGAACAGTGGCAAGTCGGGCGCAGTGGCGCAAGCCTGTAATCCCAGCACTTAGGGAGGCTGAGACAGGAGAATCCCGAGTTCAAAGCCAGCCTCAGCAACGGCCAGGTGCTAAGCAACTCAGTGAGACCCTGTCTCTACATAAAACACAAAATAGGGCTGGGGATGTGGCTCAGTGGTTGAGTGCCCCTGAGTTCAATCTCCAGCACCAAAAAAAAAAAAAAAAAAAAAAAAAAAACAGTGGCAAACAATCTAGCAAGACATTAAATGGATTATATGCCACAACACAGTGAAATTTATCATGCAAAGGTGATCCAACACACAAAAATCAATCACTATAATAAAGCACATTAGTAGAAGGAAAAAAATATGATCTTTTTTTCTGAGATTGAATCCACTTTACTTTGAGCCACATCCCCAGCCCTTTTAATTTTTATTTTATTTTGAGACAGTTGCTGAGGATCTCACTAAGTTGCTGAGGTTGGCCTTCAACTTTGGAGTCCTCTTGCCTCAGCTTCCCGAGTCTGTGGCAGCACAGACCTAGAATCCCAGCAACACAGGAGGATGACAAGTTTAAGGCCAGTCTCAGAAATCTGGCTGAGTCCTAACAACTTAGTGAGACAATGTCTCAAAATAAAATTAAAAGGGCTGGGGGTGTAACTCAGTGGTTAAGCATCCCTGGTACCACCTAAAAAAAAAAAACACACACACACATGACTAGGAATAGAAAGGAACTTCCTTAATATGACAAAAGGCCTTTACTAAAATGAAAAAGAAAAAAACCCGCAGCTAACTTCATAATCACTGGTGAAACACTGAAAGCTTCCCCTAAGACCAGGAATAACACGGATGCCCACTTCCACCACAGCTATTCACCACTGTACTGAACATCCTACCCAGAGTAATCAGGCAAGGAAAAGAAAGAAAAGGCATCCATCTGCACTGGAAATAAGAGGTAATCTATCAGATGACATGATTCTACATAAAGAATATTCCAGGGACTGGGGCTGTAGCTCAGTGGTAGAGCACTGGCCTAGCATGCATGAGGCACTGGGTTCAATTCTCAGCACTTCATATGAATAACTAAAAGTTCATCAACACTTAAGAAAAACTTCTTAAAAAGAATATTCCATAGAACCCACAAAATACAGAACTATAAATAAAGCCAATTATTAAAAATAAAGAACCCATATGGGCTGGGGTTGTGCCTCAGTGGTAGAGTGCTCACCTAGCGCGGGTGAGGCACTGGGTTCGATCCTCAGCACATTAAAAAAATAAAATAAAATAAAAATAAAGGTATTGTGTCTGCCTACAACAACAAAAAATATTTAAAAAAAATAAATGAATAACCCACAAAATAAATATTAGAAGGAACAAATGGATTCAGCACAGTTGTAGGGCACAAGACCAACAAGCAAAGTTATATTTCTATACACCAGCCATGAACAATCCAAAAAGAAAACAGTACCATTTATATGAGAATACACACTAACAAAATACCTAGAAATAAATTTATCCAATGAGGTGAATGATTTCACTGAAACTATAAACTATTGCTAAAAGAAATTTTAAAAGACAGGACAGGGGTATAACTCATGGTATAGTGCTTGCCTAGCATGCAGCAGGTCATGGGTTTGATCTTGAGCACCACCAAAATATAAATAATAGAATAAAATTAAACAAGACAAAAATAAATGGAAAGACATCCCATGTTCATGGATTAAAAGACAAAATTGTTGGGGTTAGGGTTGTGGCTCAATGGTAGAGCACTTTCCTGGCATGTGTGAGGCACTGGGTTCAATTCTCAGTACCACACATAAATAAGTAAATAAAGGTCCATCGACAACTAAAAATATATATGTGTGTATGTGTATATGTGTGTGTATATATATACACATATATATAGAAGATATCATTGCTCAAAAAAAAAAAAAAGAAGACAATATTGTTAAGATGGCAACTCCTCAAAGCAATCTACAAAAATTCAATGCATCCTTATCAAAATCCCAATGACACGGCAGGAGAATTGTGAGTTCAAAGCCAGCCTCAGCAATGGCAAGGCACTAAGCAACTCAGTGAGACCCTGTCTCTACATAAAACACAAAAAATAGGGCTGAGGATGTGGCTTGGTGGTCGAGTGTTCCTGAAGTCAATCTCCAGTACCAAAAAAAACCAAAAAAAAAACCCAATGACTTTTTTTTTAATTTTTTGTTTAGTTGTAGATGGACACAATGTCTTTATTTTACTGCTTTGTATGTGGTGCTGGGGATCGAACCCAGGGCCTCATGCATGCGAGGCAAGCGCTCTACCGCTGAGCTACATTCCCAGCCCTCCCAATGACTTTTTTTGCAGCTAACCCTCTAATTCATACAAAATTTAATGGGCACCAAACAGCCAAAAAATAGAAAATAAAACAACAAGGGGGAAGACTAATATTTTCCAAATTTATGCTTCAAAACATAACTATAGCTAGGTATGGTAGTAATCCCAGCTGCTTGGGAGGCTGAAGCAGGAGGACTTCAAGCTCAAGGCCAGCCTGGGCAATTTAGCAGACCCTGACTCAAGATAAAAACTAAAAAGAGCTGGAATGTAGCTCAGCAGTATAGCAGCCCCGGTTCAATCCCCAGTAATGATTAAAAAAAAAAAAAGGCTCACTACAAAGCTATAATAATCAAAGCAGTGTGGTAGATAGAACTAAATCTGAAAATAAATGCAAACATCTATAGCCAATTTATTTTCAATAAGAATGCCAATACCTTTCAATGGGAAAAGAACAGTCTCTTCAATAGATGGTAGTCAGAAAACTGGATGATCACCTACAAAAGAATGAAATGGGACTCCTACCTCATTCCAAACACAAGCATTAACTCAAAACCTCAGTCAAAACGTAAGCATTAACTCAAAATGGATCAAAAATCTAAATCTAATGACTAAAAACATAAAACTAAAAACATACTGGTAAATCTTCATGACCTGGTATTTGGCAATAGATTTTCAGATTTAACACCAATAGCACAAGAAACAAAATTTGACTTCATTAAAATTAAAAACTTCTGTGCAAAGGAAATTATCAAGAAAATGAACAAAAACTCCTACAAAATGGAAGAAAATATTTGCAAATCATATCTAACAAAAGTTTACTATCAGTCAGGCGCGGTGGTTCACACTTGTAATTCCAGCACTTAGGGAGGCTGAGACAGGAGAATTGCGAGTTCAAAGCCAGCCTCAGCAATGGCGAGGTGCTAAGCAACTCAGTGAGACCCTGTCTCTACATAAAACACAAAATAGGGCTGGGGATGTGGCTCAGTGGTCGAGTGCCCCTGAGTTCAATCCCTGGTACCAAAAAAAAAAAGCTTACTATCAAGGTCAAGTGCAGTGGCATACACCTATAATCATCCCAGGATGAGAACAAGGAGGTTGAGGCAGGAGGATCAAAATTTCCAGGCCAGGGCTGGGTGCTATAGCTCAATGGTAGAGTGCTTACCTAGCATGAGATCAATACGCGGAACTCAAAAAAAAAAAAAAGACATTCAGTATCACTGGTCATCAAGGAAATACAAACCAAAACCACAATGAGATACCACTGTATACCCACTAGGATAGCTTTAATCAGAAAAAACAAAATAAATGTTAGCAAAGATGTGAAGAAATTGGAAAACTGCTGGCCAAAATAAGTTAAAAGAGAATTACCATATGATCAGCAATTCCACTCCTACGTATACACTCAAGAGAAAGAAAAACACGTCTACACCAAAACTGGCACACAAATGTTTATGGCAGCATTATTCACAATAGCAAAAAAGGTGAAAACAATCCAAATGCCCATGAACAGAGAATGGATGAATGAACTGTGGAACATACACACATGGATTATTCAGCATCAAAAAGGAATCAAAATACATGCTACAACCTGATGTACCTCAAAAACATTATGTGAAGGAAAGCCAGACACCGAAGGTCACACACACACACTGTTCGATGTTCCAAGAACAGGCAAACCCATAGAGACAGACAGCAGATCAGAGGAATAGCAAGGTAAGAGATCAGAGAATGACAGCACGGACTTTTTTTTTTTTTTTTTTGGTACCAGGGATTGAACTCAGGGGCACTCGACCACTGAGCCACATCCCCAGCCCTATTTTGTGTTTTATGTAGAGACAGGGTCTCAATGAGTTGCTTAGTACCTCGCCGTTGCTGAGGCTGGCTTTGAACTCGCGATCCTCCTGTCTCAGCCTCCCTAAGTACTGGGATTACAGGCTTGCACCACCACACCCGGCTCAGCACGGACTTTTTAATCAGCGGTGTTCCAAAGAAATATGAACGGAGACCCGAATAAATGTTATTATTAAATAATAAAATATTATTCCTGCTAAATAATGGAAGAAAACAAAGGACTTAAGCCAGGTGCAGTGGTGCACGACTATAACCCCAACAACTCGGGAGGCTGAGGCAGGAGGATCACAAGTTTAAGACCAGCCTGGATAATTTAGCAAGACCCTTTCTCAAAATAAGAAAATAAAAAGGGGTACATAGCTCAGTGGTACAGTACCCCCTGGATTCAACTGCCACCGCCCCCCCCCCACAAAGTTACTTTCTTTAAGAAAAGGGGATACCTAGCCAGGTACAGAAGCACACACCTGTCATCCCAGCAACTCAAGAGGCTAAAGCAGGAGGATCAGTTTGAGACTAGCCTCAGCAATTTAGTGAGACCCTGTCTCTCAAAATGAGAAATGAAGAGGGCTGAAGTAGACCAGCCCTGGGTTCAGTCCCCAGCAACACACACACACACAGGAGGGGCGTCTAGCTACAGAGGGGATGTCTAGCTTAGCTTACTTTGCATACATAATTGTGATTCTGTCTTTTAGACATCTTACCCTGTGTTAAGACTCTGTCTACCCACAAGACATCCTTCCACACCAGGATGGATGTGCTCCCAACAGCACCTAGCACTCACTGTGCTAACAAGCCATGTTTTCCCTGTGTGAAACCACGTTCAGGAAGGGGAGAGAATGGCTTCTAGCAGGGACCCTCCCGTCCTCTCCATTCTTTCTGAACCCTCAGAAGTGCTTTTCGCTGTGGTGAAGCACAGTCACCATCTCGACCACACATCATATACCATCATGTGCTGCAGGCCTCCACCAACCATCCATCTCCAGAACTTCACGTTCACCCTTTCACAGCTGAGAAATTAAGATCTAGGGAAAATACATAACATCACAGTCAGCTAAGAGAAGAACCAGAACTCAAATCAGGTCTCAAGCCTTCTGTACATAAACTCATCTCACTTTTTAGTAGGTACATCTCAGGCAGACTGTGAAACACGAAGAATAAAAGTGACCCTACCCTCGAGAAGCCCGATACCCCAAGACCAGAGATCTGTCTGAGGAGCCCCCAGAATATCCTGCTACATGGAAAAGGCAGGGAGGACCTATGACCTTGCCACTGCCCCCACATTACAAGGGAAAAACCACCCAAGAACAGAGTCCACCTGTGCCACCACAGGGGCTGACTATGTCCCAGATTCACAGCCCTTCCTAAAGCAGGTACAAATGGTCATGAAACAATCCCCTGCGCCCACCCAGTAGTCATGGGCCATTCCTGGCTTCACCCTCAAAAGCTTTACAGTGGTTCTAGCAGATAAGCCACATAAAGTCTCCTCTAGAGCAGCCCACGACATCATTTCCTGCTAACTGTGGCGAGGGCCTGCACTCCCTAAGGAGTCAGTAGCTATTACTTACATTCAAGATAAACAGGTGCTAGGCTGCAACCATTATGCTCTCCACAGTGGCCAGGCCTCAGGGGCATGTTCACTACTAATAAACTAATGCTTGTAAAGGCATAAGGACTAAATACTATCATTATTACTAGACTCCATTCTAAATGTAAATCAGGAGAGAGAGAGGGGGAAAAAAAACACACCAGCAAATCAGTTTAGGGACTGCTATTCAGCAAGATGCAAGCAAAGCTGAGCCACAGGGTAAAAAAGTTTCCTGACCTTCCTCAGTGCTTGATGTCATAGGCCAGGCAAGCATTCACCACTAAGTGACCAGCCCCTAACTGGACTTGTTCAAGGACACCGAACACAAGGGTGCTGCTGTAAGAAAATAAATGCAAGAGAAAGAACTGAGCACTGACGAGAAATATACATCAACACAGGCAAAAAAGACGGGAGAAAGAGGAACACTGCATGGCAATGTCTGCTGGAGGGGTATCCAATTTACTCAAGACCATGAGAACAGAACTGAAGTCTAGCCCCAGAAAGCAAAACCAAAAGTCTCAAATCTGAACAAAAAAAATCTGAAACTGGCTGTAATGCAGCTTCAACTGTCCACAGAGCTATTCACAAAGGAATGTGACCCACACTGCAACAGGCCTACCCCGCTCCCATGCAAGAGGAATGACTCCCATTACAAAAGGTAGGCCAGTGCAAAGCACTCCAAGGGCACCAGCTCCCTGCTCCAGCGCCCATTCCCCGGAACCACAGCCACCCATGGTCCCTCAAACCCAACTCTGCCAGCCACACTCCCCTCCATTTCCGCAGGCTTGCTCAGGCTCATCCTTACTGAGCACCTATGGTCCAAACTGCGTGACACCCTGACAGTCCCACCATACCCCGTCCTCCTGTCATGGACACCTCCTACACTGTGCTATAACCAAATCACTCTTCTGGCTCAGTCATGACCTGGGAGCTCCTGGAGGACAGGACAGCATCTTCCTTGACTTTTTTTTTTTTTTTCTTTTTTAGTACCAGAGATTGAACTCGGGAGTGCTTGACCACTGAGCCACATCCCCAGCCCTATTTTGTGTTTTATGTAGAGACAGGGTCTCACTGAGTTGCTTAGCGCCTCGCTGTTGCTGAGGCTGGCTTTGAACTCGCGATTTTCCTGTCTCAGCCTCCCAAAGTGCAGGGATTACAGGTGTGGCCACCGCACCTGGTTATCTTCCTTGACTTTTTAGCTTTAGCAACCAATATAACTACTAGTATATAGGAAGTTCTCAAAAAAAAATTGTTTTGATTAAATATAGGTTGAATATCCTTTCTCCAAAATGCTTGAGACCAGGAGTCTTTCAAATTTCTAATATTTTTGGATTCTGGAATGTTTGCATATGCATAATGAGATATGAGGGATGGGACCTAAGTCTAATCATGAAATTCATTTATGTTTGATATACATCTTTTACACATAACTTGAAGATAATTCTATACAATACTTTTAGTGTGCCTGTCTTGCCTATTACCAGTCACATCAAGTCAGGAGTAGAATTTTCCATTTGTGGAGTCATACTGGTACTCAAAAAGTTTTGAATTTGGCTGGGTACACACCTATAACCCTAGGAACTCAGGAGGCTGAGCTAAGAGGATTGCCAAGTTTGAGGCCAACTTCAGCTGTTCAGCAAGATCCTGTCTCAAAATAAAAAATTAAATTGGCTAGGGATGTAGCTCATTGGCAGAGCTCCCCTGGGTTCAATCCCCAGTATGGGGGAAAAAAAAAAGTTTTGAATTTTGAAGCATTTCAGATTTTAGATTTTTGGATTAAGAGCACTCAACCTATAGCCGGGCGTGGTGGCTCAAGCCTGTAATCTCAGCACTTAGGGAGGCTGAGACAGGAGAATCACGAGTTCAAAGCCAGCCTCAGCAACGGCAAGGTGCTAAGCAACTCAGTGAGACCCTGTCTCTACATAAAACACAGAATAGGGCTGGAGATGTGGCTCAGTGGCCGAGTGCCCGAGTTCAATCTCCAGTACCAAAAAAAAAAAAAAAAAAAAAAAAGAGCACTCAACCTATAATTCTCAATTATACCTCTTTAGAATTCAAAGTCAACAACACCCTTAAGACAAACCTTAGAGCCCAGCGCGGTGGTGCAAGCCCATAATCCCAGCACTTTGGGAGCCTCAGACTGGAGAATCACAAGTTCAAAGCCAGCCTCAGCAACGGCGAGGCACTAAGCAACTTAATGAGACCCTGTCTCTACATAAAACACAAAATAGGGCTGGGGATGTGGCTTAGGGCTTGAATCCCGAGTTCAATCCCTGGTACCAAAAAAAAAAAAAGACAAACCTTGGGAACATGAAAAATGCCAGGGAAAACTTACTGCCTGGGCCCACAGTTCCTGCCTTGCCCCTACCTGAGAGAGCCACTTACCAACACTCTTAAGCCCAGCTGCCTCCCAGGAAACACTGTGTCCCTTGAAGCAAGCTCTGGCACACTGTTCACACTCTATGACGGTGACATCCTTCTACCACATCTCAGTGACCCACTGCTATGAAAAGTAACATCTGTAGGACTCCTCACTGTCCACCTCGCTCATGACAAAAGATGTGCATCTTAGAGATGGACACCAACTCAGAGGCCAGGCAGCTCACACAAGCTGCCTTCCAGTTCAGCACAGAGGGCAGGACTTCAGCTCCTCCAAACTGGCACCTCTACCATGCCCATGCGTGGGCACCCAGGAGCAGCACCAGGCAGCTTCTGCAGAATCAACTGTACTAACAGACTGGCAGACAGAAGATGCTTTCTGGCAGAGAGTCATAGATATGACCAAGTAAAAGGTAAAATTTACATTAAATTTTAAGATAAAATTTAATAAGCTTGCCCCCACTCCCACTAAGGGAAAAGTCACACAGAAAAGCCTTCTGAAACCTACACACTTAATTTACCCTTTAATAAGGTCTAAAAGAGCAGGCTACATTAATCCAAAAATGAAGGAACTTAATTTCCAGTATAGTTATGACTTCTGGGCATTAGTGGGCAATGAAAAGCACTAAGTCATGAAAAGCACTCAGGAAAGCTAAAGGTTGTAGTGGCAAATGAGCTTCCCATCATGCACTCCCCTATGTATCAGAGCATCAGGACAGGAGGCTTGTCCCCCAGGAAAACAGTCAGAGGAGGCCCTCAAGGCCTTCCCAACTGCAGACACAGACCCCAAGGCACAAGGAACACTACAGCCTTCACCACCCAACTTGCAGAATCTGGACACAAACACTAAATGAGCACTTACTTACCATATGCCTGGCAGTTGAGAGGAGAGGAGGCCTAACAAGTACCATGGCATCTCACATGCATGCAGGCGTAAGGGACACTGACCTTTTGGGCATTCACATTTCACCACAGACTCCACTGTAATCCTCAAAATTCTAGGGCTGGGGTCGTGGCTCAGTGGTAGAGCCCTTGCCTCGCATGTGTGAGGCACTGGGTTCGATTCTCAGCACCACACACAAATATATACAAATAAAGGTCCATCAAGAACTAAAAAATATTTTTTAAAAAAATTCTATTACCCACCAGGAGCAGCGGTATATACCTGTAACCCCAGCTATTTGGGAAGCTCAGGCAGGAGGATGCCAAGTTCTAGGCCAGCCTGGGCAACTTAGCATGATGCTATCTCAAAATGAGAAAGAAAAAGAGCTGGGCACGGTGGTACACACCTGTCATCCAAGCAACTCAGGAGGCTGAGTTAAAAATCAGCCTTAGCCACTTAGCAAGGCCTTCAGCAACTTAGCAAGACCCTGTCTCAAAATAAAAAATAAAAAGGGCTGGCTTGCTCAGTGGTAAAACACCCCTGGATTCAATCCTCAGTAACAAAAAAAAATTCTGTTTTCCTATTTGATTAACTGGTTTAGCTTTTCTCTCCAATTAAAGATATCAAGTTTCTAATAAATATACTTTTGGATTTTGTCACAGAATTATTTCAACTGGAAAGGAAATTAGGGTATCAGAACAGCAAATCCCAGAATCTTTCCAGGTAGAATGGCCTCATAAGAAATTACAAGTAGCTGGGTACAGTGGCGCATCACTGTAATCCCAGTGGCCCGGAAGGCTGAGGCAGGACAACTGTAGGTTCAAAGCCAGCCTCAGCAACATTGCAAGGCCCTAAGCAACTCAGCAAGACCCTGTCTTTAAATAAAATATTAAAAACAGCTGGGGATGTGGCTCAGTAGTTAAGTGTCCCTGAGTTTAATCTCCAGTACAAAAAAAAGTTACCAAATAGCCTCTATTTAATTGTTTTAATGGCTAAAATCAACATGGAACAAATCCTAGAAAAACAGTATATCACAAGATAAAATGAAAGACCCGACTTCTCATTTCTTATGCGTTAAAGAGATTCAAGTTGTATTAAAAAGGAAGACAGGTTTGGGAGAAGGGTCGTGTGTGTGCGCGCGTTAAAGAGATTCAAGTTGTATTAAAAAGGAAGACAGGTTTGGGAGAAGGGTCGTGTGTGTGCGCGCGCACATGCGCGCGCATGTGATATTCTTACCTGCACATCATTTGATCAATTTCACTCTCTAGTACTCCCTCTGTCTTCCTCTTCTCCCTCCCGATTTCCTTTCTCTACCCTAATGGTCTCACTAAAGAGCCTTTTTGTTTTTAAACCTTTACATCCCTTAAACCACCACCCCTTCTGGAGATTTCTACCTACAAAAACAGTAGGGACTGCAGTGTAATGGGGCCCATTGCCCATTCCCCTCCACAGATCATGCCCTTACAGTCACAGGCTGCCAGACCCACTAGAGCTCCTGTGGTCAAGGGCCTGGCAACAGTCAGAGGGCAACACAGGAAGCATCCCACATGGAAACCCACTGACTAACACCATCAGCAGCACCACACCTACTGGCAAGGAAGAAAAAGACAGCAACTATCAGATCGCATCTCACCAAAACAGAATGGGAAGGCAAAATTCTTACTGCCATCCTCAGGGTCCTACAAGTGAGCCCAGATGGACCCACTATGCCAGAGACTTCCTACCACTGGGCTCAGCTCAATGCTACTCCCGGAAGCCCACCATGACCACCCTAGCCAATCAAGAGACTTCCTTTTTTTTTTTTTTGGCACTGGGCATTGAACCCAATGAGCTACATTCCCCAGTCCTTGTTTTTATTTTGAGAGAGGGCCTTGCTAAGTTGCTAAAGCTGACCTCGAACTTGCAATCCTCCTGCCTCAGCCTCCTGAATAATCAGGCTGTGCCATCACAGCCATCTTCTAGTGTCTTCCTGGTGGGTACAGCTCCCTCTGTGCAGGATGAATTTTCATTTTTTCTCACCCTTCCTGCAAGGTTCCTGTCCCAGGGTCACAGTCCAATATCTGCTGACCTCTAGCAACTCCCATCATCATGCACAGGGGCCAAAATGCCCCAGATTTCTGCAGATCACACCCATAAAGGCAGATGCCGTGCCTCTCATCCTAGCACAGTGCCCAGAATATTATGGGAACTCAGGGCACATTAATTGAGCATTAATTAAATGAGAAAAAGACTCCCAACTGATCCACTTAGCTCAAGGGAACATAGAGTGTGGCAGGAATCCCACCCACCTTCTGGAGGGGCAGAAGCCAGCTGTTGCTTACACTCATGACATTCTACTACCTGCCAGCTTAACTCACTAAGAAGTTTCACCAAAAAAAATTTAAAAAGGGGCCAGGTGCACGCCTATAATCCCAGCATTTGGAGAGGCTGAGATAGGAGGATCACAAGTTCAAAGCCAGCCTCAGCAACAGCAAGGCACTAAGCAACTCAGTGAGACCCTCTCTCTAAATAAAACACAAAATAGGGCTGGGGATGTGGCTCAGTGGTTGAGTACCCAAGTACTCAATCCCTGGTACCAAAAAAAAAATAATAATAATAATTAAAAAGGGGAGGGCTGATTCTCAATGCTGGAAGTCTTGCCTTCTCCTTTCTATACTGGTCTGTCCTTCCCACACCCTTTCCTGGAACACTGTTGTACAGACCTTAGTCACTAAAGGCTTTCCAAAATAAAAAAGTCAGCCGGGCGCGGTGGCTCAAGCCTGTAATCCCAGCACTTAGGGAGGCTGAGACAGGAGAATCGCGAGTTCAAAGCCAGCCTCAGCAATGGCGAGGTGCTAAGCAACTCAGTGAGACCCTGCCTCTACATAAAACACAAAATAGGGCTGAGGATGTGGCTCAGTGGTTGAGTGCCCCTGAGTTCAATCCCCAGTACCA
>PVHX01004382.1:0-126650 GCA_004024805.1 Geosciurus inauris
TATGGTCCTAATCCGACATGATGGAGATTTGGGCCTATTTTTTCTTCTATTAGACGTTGGGTTTCTGGTCTGATTCCCAGGTCCTTGATCCACTTTGAGTTGAATTTTGTGCATGGTGAGAGATAGGGGTTTAGTTTCATTTTGCTGCATATGGATTTCCAGTTTTCCCAGCACCATTTGTTGAAGAGGCTGTCTTTTCATCATTTTAAATGTGTTTCTCTTTACTTTGTTAGCTTGCTCCACATATTTTAGCCTAGGAGCCATAGGGTCCACCTTATAACCTTGATGTGTAGTAGACTATAGTATGTAGGCTTACATACTCTTTAATGTTCACACAGTGACAAACTTGCTTACTGATGCATTTCTCAGAAAATAGCCCATTGTCAAGTGATGCATGACTGTATTTCTGTAGACTGTGTCATCCTACACAGGCTAGCTTTCAGTCTCATGCTTATGAAGAAAGACAGCAAAACAGCTGCTATAACTCCAGAAATCACATCACTATTGAAAGAGCCCTTCTAACAAGAAAACAGAAGTCTTCAAAACAGAAGCACATCATCTGGTATCTATGCAACAGTGCCTGTCATAGACTTCCAAGGCATGGAAATTTCTCTTTAGACTCTTACCCACTCTAAAACCGAACTCCATTGCCCATTAAAAAGTTAACTAACTAGAATAAGCTCTGAGTTGTTTCAGCTCAATCAATTCTTTCAGCTTACCTTTCCCTATCAGAACCCCTCACAAAGCCTGAATATTATTTAGGATCTTCAAATTTCCAATTAACTCACTGCAAGCACCAAGCAGATTTACTTGAAAACCAAAAATGTTACAAGATGACATGAATGCACTCACTGAATCCCTTTATGGGAGAAGTTCTTCTGTAAGAAATTTAGGTTAGATATTAGAATAAAGTCCATGACGTAAAAACTACGAAAACCATAAATAGCAGTGCCATCCTATAAGGCTTTTGAGAAACATATGCCCCTAAGGCAAATTTCATTTAGAAACAAGAAAATCTTTATCATTGTGCTACAAAGACTTTGTGAACAGCCCTCCACCAGACATCACCCATGTGCACAACTCAAAATGTTCTAGACCAGGTATATAGTCATATTAAGCTCTTATTCAACTCAGATATGAGCTAATTGTGCTATCATTTTACCTCTCACACAACTCATGGTCGTGGAAAACTACACTTTTTTTCCCATTTTATGCGAAGGAAACATTTCAGAAAATGAAGTCCTATAGTAAATTTATTTAAAATTTAACTAATTTTACCAATAAAATTTCTATAGTTAAGAATTTCTACATAAACCCTCCTGAATCAAAAGATTATTTTCTTGCCAATCTACAATCACAGGAGAGATAATATAGGTAGGACATGTAGTTACATATTGCATGCTTTATACTTCAATATTTTCTTAGAGTATTTTCTTAGGGAAGTTTTCAGTTTATGAAAATGCCATTTTACCTAAAATTAATTGCATGGAAAGAGGCTAAAATTTCTTTTCAGTAAGAAAAATGAGGAAATTGTAATTGTAATACATGAAATTGTTAACACTTACTTACCAAGACTGATATTATGTATAGAACTCATATCATACAAACTGATGATAGGAGTCTCAAAGAATATTTTCTACTACCACGAGTTTTATGAAACCTTGAGAAATATTCTTAAGCCTCAATAAGCTTTCTATGAGAATTGTATATCATGAGTTAGGTTAGTATTTCATCTAAGAAGTCTAGTCAACAGCCAGATTTCAGTAGCCGGGGCGCGGTGGCTCACGCTTGTAATCCCAGCACTTTGGGAGGCTGAGACAGGAGAATCGTGAGTTCAAAGCCAACTTCAGCAACGGCGAGGCACTAAGCAACTCAGTGAGACCCTGTTTCTACAAAAAACACAAAATAGGGCCGGGAATGTGGCTCAGTGGTCAAGCATCCCTGAGTTCAATCCCCAGTACCAAAACTAAACGAATAAATAGCCAGATTTCTAAAAACTAGCATGGAATCCTGAAGATTGAATGTCTCCTAAACAGCTACAACTTCATTTTGCAAACACTTCTTGCCTATAGTCTCAAAACAGTGAACAATAACAATACATTTCCAAACATGACAAATACAATAAAATCCACTTAAGAAAAAAAAAAGTAAAAGTAAAACTTGTTTCAAATGTGATTCAAAGGTAACTTGCATAGCTTATAAAAGGTAAAAAAAAAAAAAAAAAAAAAAAAAATCTTATTTGGTGCAAAAGCCTGAGACAAATATACAACAAACAGATTGTATCTGAGGCTGCCAATTTAGTCATGTTGGCCTTGTCTTGTCTCTTAATGGCTGAGTCTAGAACTTTCCACTCTCACTGCCCTCCCAGCTCACTCCATCCTTCAACTGTGGCATGGCAGATGCAGAATTGTAGCGCAGGCAGAGTGGATGAGATGTGTCTATGAGACATTTATGTGCTGAGGGACACTCTGAAGTGGGAGGCCAAGAAAGTAAGAAGCAATCTGGAGATGAAAGCAATTAAAAAATAATGCTGCTTTTCACTGAAAACCACAGAGAGAAATAAAATGTTTTAAGAGCTTCCACTTTTTAACTAAGGTGATGTTTGCAAACTGGAGAATTGTTAAAATATTTACATCTTTAAGTGCATTTGAATAGATTCTCTCTTTTTGTTGTCCCCAGAGAGGGAGCAAAATATGCCGTAAGTGTACAAATACAGTTGACTTCAATTTCCAAAAGCTATCCTTGAAGATAACTTCAGAGGAAGAGGGAGATGGGATCAGGTAGTCAATAGGTATCCCCCCTTTACCTGAACTACAGAAAAAAAGTCTGTGTGTGGCCTTTGGAAGGCAGCTATGCTCACCACTATACCACCAACGCAGACTCACCACTATACCACCAACGCAGACGTGTGTGGCCTTTGGGATAGGAAGATTTCTTCACCACTGATGATCCCATTGCATCATCTGAAGGCAATATCTCATAAATAAAGCCAATTAACCAAGCTTTGCTACTAAAAAAACAAAATTGCTTTGCTCTCTAAGGCTCAAATTATATAGCAAATGTGCATTGCTTCTTAAAACAAGCTTAAGATGATGATCTGACCATTCATCAAATCATTTACCTTATGTATTTATTTTAAGTAGAATTACTAAGAAACATCAACTTTGGCAATATGTTGTGTGTGAATTATGCTTATTTCTATATCTTAATTTTATATGCATATGTTTAAAAGAAAAATTTTAAATTCCTTTTTATTTGGGAATGGGGAGTTGGGGAGGTACCAGGGATTTAACCCAGGGACATTTAACCACTGAGCCACATCCCCAGTCCTCTTTTGTATTTTATTTAGAGACAGGGTCTTGCTGCATAGGGCCTCACTAAGTTCTGAGGCTGGCTTTGAACTTGTGATCTTCCTGCCTCAGCTGCTTGAGTCACTGGGATTATAGGTATGTTCCACCATGCCCAGCTAAATTCCCTTCTTGATAAGAGAAGCTAGATGACCAAATCTTCAGTCTTCAGTGAAAAAGACTGTTTCTGGTTCCACAGTGAGACCAATCAACGCTGTCTGCAAAGCGACAGATCCAGAAGATCAAATTCGATCTGTCCAGGATTTCCAGAAACAGCAGTCCTCATGCTGACTCTTTTGCTTATGAAAACTGAGTCTTTCTATTCATGCTGCCTCTAGACAAACACTTCAAGTTTGCCACTCTTCTGCCTCAAGTGACATATTTAGAAACAGTAGAGGAATCACTGTTTGAATTTACTGATGTCAAGTTCATAAAGTACTAAGGTAGGTACCAGTAGTGTCATGTACTATCAGATATCACCAACATCAGCAAAGCTATGCACCACATTGATTCTCATGAAAAACCCTCTTGTCTCTCCTATTCCCTAAGCAGTCTTTAGTGACCTTTTCCATAATTGTTGGATGATCTTCCAACAAGTAGGAGTGTACCACAAAGGCCTAAAGATAATGACAAACAAAGTGTCCTAAAAAGCTGTGGATCTAACATCACTAGGCCTTGACTTTTCTAACACAGGCATTCCAATTGCATCTTGACATTTTCTTCCTTTTGCAGTTTTTATACTTATCCTAAATTTTCAACTGCAAAGGTTCCCTTATTTTCCAACAATTTATTTTTATCTTCTTGTTTTCTTCCTGTGAAAGTATTCCTTACTAATACTTTTAAGTCTTTCTATTTTTATGATTATTTAAAAACTCCAACTATAATTACAACAAATGAATCTTGCCATGCATTTAAAACATTTGAACCTGTGGGCTTATAATAAACAAATTGATTACTTTGGTAGAAGTCTCTGTTGGGTCATCTGTATCATTAATCTTGTCCCTGCCTTGTGAAGGGGAACAGCTATAGGTGTCTACATCCAGGAGTGTCCTAAGTGGAAAACATGTGCATTACTTAGAACATACATTTACTTTTTGGTTATCTAATGGAGTTTTTCATAGCTATTGAGCTAGGTTGCAACTTTATAAACTAGAAATAACTGATAGTAATGAAAAATAATGGAGTTTTTCATAGCCTTTGAGTTATTTTACAACTTTATAAACTAGAAATAACTGATAGTAATGCAAAATAATGCTTGCCTGTAGACTTGCACATAAATTCAGTCTGGTGAAAATCCAACAGAATTCCCTTTTTCCCATTATGGAAAAAGCCTCTTACTTTTTTTTTCCATTTGTAAGTTTAACATTGCTTTATTTCATATAAATGTGTACTTCTTTAACTTTTTTGAACTGACATCTACCTGGTTTCATCATTAATAATGACTGGGATACTATCTTTAACATGCATTCATTTGATATTTATGAGACTCAAGATTTTACCTTTTTGTCCTTTTAATTATTCTTTAACACCAGGTTTCACAGTCCAACTAAAACGGCAACGTGAAGTCATACACTACAAAGACACAAATGTGCTCATGTGAAATGTAATCTATTTCTTTATATACATGCAAATGACAGATGTGACTGTAATTCAAGATGCTGTCAATTAAATAAGTTAAAGTGGAAAAGGTTGAAACATTGAAGAATTAAAAATAAACTATGTGATTTTATATAGAATTTTCTCTTCTTTTCATAGTCCTTGATCTATAAGAATTTTTTTAAAATAAAATAAAATAAAAAATGGCAAACAATAAAAAAGAATCTCCCCTGATTGTACTTTGCAAAAGGCTACATTTAGGAATTTCACAGGATCTGTAGTTCTTCAAGGAGGAAGGTTACATTTGTTCCTTTAAGACCTTGCTGGCCACTGGGGTGAATACTGTTTACATCCTGGAGTCCTGGGCACAATTGCATCTGGAATGCTTATTGACAGAAACAGGATTTCAAATCTCTGAAAGTGTGAATTCAGACTCTGGCTGCATGATTTACTAAATGTGTGAATCTGTTCAATTCAGGTAACTTCTCCAAGTTTTGTACGAAGATGCAATTTGAATGCCTGTGTTAGAAAAGTCAAGGCCTAGTGGTATTAGATCCACAGCTTTTTAGGACACTTTGTTTGTCATTATCTTTAGGCTTTTGTGGTCTAAAGTTATAAAAATTCATGTATGAATTCTTTTCTTATTTTTTTATTTTTATTTTTTATTTATTTACTCTACTTAGGTATACATGATAGTAGAATGCATTTTGATTCATTGTACACAGATGGAACACAACTTTTCATTTCTCTGGTTGTATGTGATGTAGAATCACATCATATATAGTCATACAGGAAGCTAGGGCTATGATGTTCACCTCATCCCACCATCTTTACTGTCCCCATGCACCATCCCCTCTCCCCCACTTTGACCAAAGTTCCTCCATTCTTCCCATGTCCTCTCCCACATTATGGATAAGCATCCACTTATCAGAGAAAACATTCAGTATTTGGTTTTTTGAGATTGGCTTACTTCACTTAGCATGATATTCTCCAACTCCATCCATTAACCTGCAAATACCATAATTTCATTCTCTTTTATTGCTGAGTAATATTCCATTGTATGTATATACCACAGTTTCTTTATCCATTCATCCATTGAAGGGCATCTAGGTTGGCTCTACAGTTTAGCTATTGTGAATTGAGCTGCTATGAACATTGAAGTGGCTGTGTCACTGTAGTATGCTGTTTTTAAGTCTTTTTGGTATAGGCCAAGGAGTGGGATAGCTGGGTCAAAAGGTAGTTCCATTCCAGGTTTTCTAAGGAATATCCATACTGCTTTCCAGATTGGTTGTACCAATTTGAAGTCCCACCAGCAATGTATGAGCAGCTCCTTAGTCCATTTATTGATTAGGTTGTTAGTTTTTTGGTGTTAAGTTTTTTGAGTTCTTTATATTTCCTGGAGATGAGTGCTTTATTAGATGTGTGTGTGGCAAAGATTTGTTCCCAGAATGTCGGCTCTCTGTTCACTTCATTGATTATTTCTTTTGCTGAGAAGAAGCATTTTAGTTTGAATCCATCCCATTTGTTGATTCTTGATTTTACTTCTTGTGCTATAGGAGTCTTGTTAAGGAAGTAAGGTCCTAATGCTACATGATGAAGATTTGGGCCTACTTTTTCTTCTATTAGGCATAGGGCCTCTGGTCTAATTATGAGGTCCTTGATCCACTTTGAGTTGAGTATTGTGCATGGCGAGAGATAGGGGCTTAGTTTCATTTTGCTGCATATGGATTTCCAGTTTTCCCAGCACCATTTATTAAAGAGGCTATCTTTTCTCCAATGTATGTATTTGGCAACTTTGTCTAGTATAAGATAACTATATTTAAGTGGGTTTGTCTCTGTGTCTTCTATTCTGTACCATTGGTCTACATGTCTATTTTGGTGCCAGTACCATGCCGTTTTTGTTACTATAGCTTTGTAGTATAGTTTAAGGTCTGGTATTGTGATGACTTCCACTTCACTCTTCTTGCTAAGGATTGCTTTGGCTATTCTGGGTCTCTTATTCTTCCAAATGAATTTCATGATTGCCTTTTCTATTTCTATAAGGAATGATGTTGAGATTTTAATTGGAATCACATTGAATCTATATAGCACTTTGGGTAGTATGGCCATTTTGACAATATTGATTCTGTCTATTCAAGAACATGGGAGATATTTCCATCTTCTAAGGTCTTGTTCCATTTCTTTCTTTAGTGTCTTGTAGTTTGCATTGTAGAGGTCTTTTACCTCTTTTGTTAAATTTATTCCAAAGTATTTTAGTTTTTTTGAGGCTATTGTGAATAGGGTAGTTTTCCTAATTTCTCTTTCAGAGGGTTCATCACTGATGTATAGAAATGCATTTGATTTATAGGTGTTGATTTTATATCCTGCTACTGTGCTGAATTCATTTATTAATTCTAGAAGTTTTTTGGTGGAATTTTTTGGATCCTCTAAGTATAGAATCATGTCATTGGCAAAAAATAATAGTTTGAGTTCTTCTTTTCCTATTTGTATACCTTTAATATCTTTCATCTAATTAATTGCTCTGGCTAGTGTTTCAAGGACTATGTTGAATAGCAGTGGTGAAAGAGGGCATCCCTGTCTTGTTCTCATTTTTAGAGGGAATGCTTCCAATTTTTGTCCATTTAGGATGATGTTGTCCTTCAGTTTTGCATGGAAAGCTTTTACAATGTTGAGATATGTTCCTACTATCCCTAGTTTTTCTAGTGTTTTGAACATAAAAGGATGATGTATTTTGTCAAATTCTTTCTCTGCATGAATTCATAAAATCATATGATTCTTGTCTTTAAGTTTATTGATGTGATGGATTACGTTAATTGATTTCCGTATGTTGAACCAACCTTGCATCCCTTGCATCAAGTTGAACTCGACTTAATCATGGCACACTATTTTTTTAATATGTTTTTGTATTCGATGTGCCAAAATTTTCTTGAGAATTTTTGCATTTATGTTCATCAAGGATATTGGTCTGAAATTTTCTTTCTTCGATGTGTCTCTGTCTGGTTTTGTTATCAGGTCAGGGTCATACTAGCCTCATTGAATGAGTTTGGAAGGGTTCCCTCCTTTTTCTATTTCATGACATAGTTTGAGGAGTATTGGTATTAATTCTCCTTTGTTGGTCCTTTAGAACTCGGCTAAGAATACATCTAGTCCTGGGATTTTCTTGGTTGGCAGGCTTTTGATAGTATCTTCTATTTCCTTGCTTGAAATTGATCCGTTTAAGTTGTGTATGACCTTTGGTTCAGTTTGGTTAGGTCAAATGCCTCTAGAAATTTGTTGGTGTCTTCAGGATTTTCTATTTTACTGGAGTATAAATTTTCAAAATAGTTTCTAATTATCCTCTGTATTTCAGTAGCATGTGCCATGATATTTCCTTTTTCATCACAAATTTTAGTGATTTGGGTTTTCTTTCTCCTTCTTTTCATTAGGGTGACTAAGGGTTTGTCAATTTTGTTTATTTTTTAAAAGAACCAGCTTTTGCACTTAATTAGGATATGTGTACATGCATGTGTGTATATGGGTACAATGCATACCAACCACCTTTCAAAGCACAACATCTACTTCTTTAGATCATTAGCATCACAGACAGGACACAAAGTCTAATTAACCATAGATTTGGGATCATTGATAAAGCTTCTCTATTTTAGTTACCCATTGGTATTAAGAATTTTACATGGCCACTTCCTTTTATACAGTCATGTAGTAAAGATAAATGAGGCAAAGCATAAAATTTCTAAGATCAGTTTGCAAGATAATGTACTCTATAAATCCAAGCTGGCTTTATTTTGAAGAACACAAATTTAAGTACTTCAGATGCAGTAACTAGGCATTTGACGGGAAGATGACTCTACTTTCCCACTTGCTCCTTCTTCCTATACATTTCCCAGGTGCTGCTGTATAATCTTTCTCACAACCAGGCAATTACACGCTGCAAATGGTGTGGTTATTCCACTAACCATCTGCTTTCTAGGATCGATCGTGTGCTGTGTTCACAATTTTCTTGATCCAAACCATAAGGAGGATTCAGAAATCTCAGGTGCAATATTTAAGATTTTTTGAAAAAAAAAGCTAAAGATGAAAAGGATTTTGACCTACCTTCCTCAATTCATTGTAAATTTCTTGAGGGCAGCAGAGAAAAAGTTTAAGGAAGAAAAGAGAACAGAGATAATGGTCACTTCATATGTAAGTATAAGTGTATAAAAGCACGTATGCTTATTTTAACATTTTTATAAATTATTCTTCCTCTCACTATCCTAAACTATGAGCATGCTGTAATATAAGCCTTCAAAAACCCAGACAAAAGCACCGATCTTAATTAGCCAAATTAAAACAGTAAGACACATCCGATTATCCCTTTTTAGTCTAAACCAGCTCCTAAAATGACAAGTGATGTGAAAATAATTAAACCAAGACAGCCTGGAAAAAAATAAGAAATAATGTATTTAGATTTTGAAGAGAAGTAATTAGTTTTGGCAGGTTATTTATTTATGTAAATTGAAAAATTAGCTCTACTAGAAGAGGCGATACATTCAAGTGTCTGCATTTCTGGCACCACATAGAAGAAAAAAATTATAATGAAAAGCATCAAGATGAATTTTGAGCAAGGAAAGACTAAGTTGTTACTTTTTTAAAGGGAAGACACACTCCCAAAGAAAATAGAATTCATAACATCTGTCTCAATAGTTCTGTATTACTTGTATTATTGTGGGTAAAAAAACAATCTTACTAATTTCCTAAGCTTGCTTTCCCTCCATACAGATATATATAGATTTTTTTTTGATTTAACAGCTGCCTTGAATTTTCTTGTTCTGTTACATTTGGTAAATTATTCTTCCTTTTATTTGTCATTTTTATATAGCTCTATGTCTTCATTTTGATTGCTTCATTTCCAGTAGAAATCTAGACCAGCCCTCCCCATAGTTACAAGCTATCCACTCACATCTCTTGTCCAGTTTCACCCATATGATAACTTCGGACAGCTCAGATAAATTGATGACTCTTAAATCTATGAATCTAGCATAGTCACCATATACAAGCATTCAGCCACTTGCAATATGTTTGAATATGCATCTCTTCTTATGTGTTCAATTTACCAACAATTCCTGCAAAAGCTATTTGTTAAGTAGAGTCTGCTATTTGTTAATTGCAATTTGTTAATTGGAGTATTAAGAAAATGCTTCTAAAGTTTAAGGATTGAAGAGTTTATTCTTTAAAAGGAATACACACATAAAAATGGAATAAAATATTGTTAGTATTTGTATAGAAGAATATACAGGGTACAGGAGAAATTCAGAGAAGGAGATGGTCAATCTGACCTGGTTTAGAGTATGGGTGGAGAGGAGGGGTGGTTAGTATAAAAAGTTTTTTCATAAATAGTTTATCCACTTACCCCCATGATGTCAAAACCTTTCTTATTTTAATAAGATAAAAAACTATTTGGGATAAATGAAAGTGTCATATACTTGCCAACTTCAATCACACTAGTGAGGTGAGGCTATGAGTGTTTGTACACACAAATACACAAACACACACACACAGCATACAGTTCACAAATTCAGTACTAGGCTATATTATAGAATACTGCTAGGTTAAATAGAACTGAGTAATTAAAATCAGTCACTTCTTACCAAGTCTTTACCTAATGAAGTGCTCTTTCATCTTTATATCTAAAATGTACACAAGTCCTTAACATATGTGATGTTATGGAGAATTCTTGTTATCCTATTATTATATGTGCACATAGTCATATCCATTTATGTCCCAAAACAATTCAAGAAAACAACTTCAAATTTTCACTAAATGTTAGCTTCATAAATCTCACATTCTTCTGATTTTCTTCTGTGCAATGAGGTAGGTTTCAAGGTGTAACTGAACCACACTGGAAAACAATATGAAAATTCCTCAGAAAACTTGGAATGGAACCACTATTTGACCCAGTTATCCCACTCCTTGGCATATATCCAAAGGATTTAAAGTTAACATACTATAGTAACATAGCCACATAAATGTTTATGGGAGCTCTATTCACAATAGCTAAACTATGGAACTAGTCTAGGTGCCCTTCAACAGATGAATGGATCTAGAAAATGTAGTACATAGACACAATGGACTATTACTCAACCATAAAGAAAAATGAAATTATGGCATTTGCTGATAAATAGATGGACCTGGAGACAATTATGCTAAGTGAAATAAGCCAATTCCAAAAAACCAAACACTGAATGTTCTCTCTGATATGTGGATGCTAACTCACAATAGATGGGGGAGTGGAGGTTCACCGGATTGAGTGGGGGAAAGTGGGGGGAATGGAGGGGCAATGGAAATGGGAAAGACAATGGAATTAATTGAACATAGATTTCCTATGTTCATATATGAATATATAACCACTGTAACTCCACATCATATAGAGCCACAAAAATTCGAAGTTATATTCCATGTATATATGTTATTTCCAAATATGTTCTACTGTCATGTATAACTAAAAAGAACAAATAAAAAATTTTTTAAAAAGAGAAATTAAAAGCCAGGCACAGTGGCACCTGCTTGTAATCTCAGCTGCTCAGAGCCTGAGGCAGGAGGATCACAGGTTCAAAGCCAGCCTCAGCAACAGTGAGGCACTAAGCAACTCAGTGATACCCTGTCTCTAAATAAAATACAAAATAGGGCTGGGGATGTGGCTCCATGGTTGAGTGCCCCTCAGTTCAACCCCTGGCTACTCCCTCTCAAAAAAAAAAAAAAAAAAAAGAGGAATAACAGTAGTAAGATCTGTGGTTTTGCTTAAAGAGAAACATGCAGCGTATTCTCCAGGTATCTCCATTTACTTATCTCATAAGAAGGCTACAATTCCCAGTCTCCCTGATGTGAGACTGACAGAATGGGACTGAAATTTTGCCAATAGGAACAAGAGCAAGAAAGGCTGTTCAGAGTGGGTGTGTGATCTTCCTGGTATTCCTTTGACATCTGTGCAACCAGAAACAATGACTTCCCACATGGCAGAGGGAGAGGACAGAAGCTTTACTCCTGAGATCGGGCAGGGAGAGTCATCAACTTAAGAAGTCAGTGAGAAATAAAACATTGTTCTGTTAAGCCACTCAAGAGTCTGAGATTTATTTATTATCCTAGTATAGTTTATTTTGACAAACACTATGTTACAAGAAACAATTTGACCAATCAATACTTTGTATTCCTGAGTGAAATGAAGAAGTAACAAAAAATTATTAATGCCTTACCAATGTCATACAGCTAATGTTAATGAAAATGCTTTATAGAGTTAATATTTAAGAAATAGAGCTCTGAAGATGGATGGTCTGAATTCAAATTCTGACTGTTTCTTATTAGGGGGATGATCTTGGGCAAAGGTCTTAATGTCTTAACTTCCCTGTGCCTCAGTTTCTCTGTCTGTAAAATAAGCATATTAAAGTTAGCTACTTCATATGTTTCTGTAATAATTAAAAGAAGAAATTCCTATAAAGAATCTATATAGTAAGCATATAGTAAGCCCTTTTGAAATATGCTTGTTATTTTAATTGTTACATTGAATGGAATATTCATATAATTTTGAAAGGACATGCTTCCCAAATTTAAGTTATTATTAATGTGATTCATCAAAATCATTTGGAGTTCTTTACAATAGTCTCTATAGAGGGTGACAGAGATGTGCAGTCATGTGACAAGAAAGCAGTGGTTTCTTTTCTGAGCTCTGAATTTCTCCAAGACTTTACTGGGCAGCCATGTGATGCACTAGATAAACGGTGAGATCCTTCTAAGGCCAATGAAGTTTTATGGACAGTGGTAATGCCTATTTACAACCTCAGTAAACCAGTATCCAGTTCCACTCATGCCTCTTAATTTGTGAATTTATGTCAATGGAAGGGCTCACAATGACAGGGAAGGGCATAGGAAAAAATCCAAGTTGCCATGAACCTAATCTAGTAAGGAGTTCATGAATATAACATTTTCTTAAATTGTAGACCATATTTCCTGCAGTCATCTTTATATGCAAGAGACATGTCCTCCCATTTCTAACTCAAATGATCATACTTGTATATGTTTTAAATGGACAAATATTGAGATGCATGGATTTATGAACTACTGCCAGGCAGCTCATGATACCTTTAAGATGCTCTTGGGCAAGAGAGCCAAAAATAGGCACCTTAGAATCTACCATAGCACAAAAGAAATCAAATGTTTTTAGGCAACCTGATTTTGTTCTTTTGTTCTTTTCTTATATAGCAGAACAATAAACCTTTTCTTAATTTTGGTTTAAACTTAAAATTCCTTATAAGAGCTGTCAGTCCAATTTATCAAACAATGTCACACCCTGACTGTGAGCTTAGCAAATCCTGACCTCTGAATATGTTCTCATGTTAATGACCATGTTAATGATGATGATGGTGATATGATTGGCAATAACTAAAATTTATTGACTTGATTATTTGCCAGATGATCTACTAGGTTTTTATATTTAATCTCATACAATCCTGTTAATAAACCTGAAAGAAATTATTTTATCATCATTTTAAGGATAAGATAAACATGGCTTTTAGAAATTAAGAGACACACTGAGGTCACACAGCTTGAAGTCATCTACATCTACGGTACAGGTGGGTTTGAACTCATGAGAATCGCCTTAGTCTGCACCAGTTTGACCACTGCAATATACTACTTCCCATGCCCTCTAGTTTCTATTCATTCTCCATCGTATTTCTTGATGCACAACAGTTGTGACATGTATATTATATAATGTACTCACAAATTATATCTTTATGCTATCCTGTTAATTTAAGCAATATTTCTTTCACTACGTTTTGAGAAATAAGAGTTCACTTACCTCTTTCTGTCTTAGCTTTCTCATCTATCTTAAGGATAAACAATGCCCTTCTCATTGAAGATTGCTCTTCTTTTTAAAGCAATAATCAACAGCAAAGAACAGATTGGTTGGAAGCAGAATAATTATCAGAATTCAAAATGATCTGAAGGCAGAACATAATCATTAATTTAACATATATTCATTCAAAATTTTCTATTGAACTGTTCTAGATACTGAAGTAATGCAAGTTTAGATTAGAATTATGGTAATAGAAATGGTTTGGAACAAATAATTAGAGGTTTAATAAATAAAGATTTTCTTCATTTATAAAATTTTTAGAATTAGTTTGCTTCAAAATTATTACATCCAAGAATATCAGGGGCTTCAGTATTTTTACTGTTTCCAAGGATTCTCAATGGATCCCAATGGACATATGCTAATGTCTGAGATTCACTGAACTGAAGGATTCTTTGGAGGCCTTCCCAATGCTTGTAGTCTATGTGTCTTTGATTCATGATTGATTTTGATTCAATTGCAAGGAAAGTAAAAACAAATCTCAAAGATAACTATGAGCTGCTCAGGAATTTCTCTATAAAATGTCTCCAGGTTGCTGAAGTTCTCTTTGGTATTTAACCTGTGAGGTGATTATACTTTTTCTTTCTTTTTATTTTGTACTTTTTGGAGATTATTATTTATAAATCCCATACCTCCATTTAAAATTTCTAAGTTAAATTCACATCCTTAACCCATTTTGATGAAATATAATCATTCTGATTAAGGAACATGCCAGAAATACAATAGTGCATGGATGTGGATAATTTATAACATTTGTTTTGCAATGACCTGGTAAGGAACACTAACATACAGAGACACACAGACATACAATTTATTACAACTTTTGCAATCTCCTTTTCCATTTGTACCATCTTAACATATGATTTTGTTATAAAAATTGTAGATCTCCATCTTACGTACATGGTTCGTTACCTACAAATCTAGAAGGAATTTTGCATTATTCTCATTAGCCTCAAACATGATTGAACACAATAATGTACAGGATGGTATTATGTAAACTAGAAGGCCTCACACACTATATATTACTATTATATTTAATTAGTATGCATTAAAACTTCATTACTCGAGCAAAGTTTTACAATTTTAAAGATTTAAAGCTTTAAAAAATAATTGTGGAAGCTCTTATAAAGATAAAGATTATCTTGTTAAGGATTCTTTTATAGCAAACAGCTTTTGAAAACAGTGCCTTCTCCAGGGCAGACAGCATATTTATTTGCCATGGAGGATAATACCTCTCTCCAGGGCAAAATTTGTGCAAGTTAGCTATTAGCCCTTTATAAAATTCAGGGTTCACTAAGCTCAGAGTTCTTCAGCTGTGATATGAAACCTCAACGTGTACAGTATTGACCTGGATCCACTTCCACATTACTCTATGGGACCTGGAGGAAGAAAAAAAACAAAAATAATATAAACATGAAGCTCACAATGCCTGATATGCTATGAGTAATAAAGTCCTGAGTCTCCCACCCTGGAATTTGTGTCTTCTGTTGACATCTATGAAACTTCTACAAGGTTAAATTATTAGCTAGTAAACAGGGTAAAATCTCAAACCTTTCACAGTTCCTAAAAGGGTGTGGATGTAGAAGGAGAGAGAGTGGATATTTGCTAAATAAAAAAGCTAATGCAATCTGCCATAAGGGTTGACATCCTTAAACTAGTCCTTAAAAATAAAGATAGATAGATAGATAGATAGATAGACAGATAGATAGATAGAGAGCATGGAAACATAAAGCATGCTTGTTTGCTCTCATTTTTCTTTTGTCTCCTTCTTCCCATTCTCCCTTCCTCCCTCCCTCCCTCACTCTCCCTTCCTTCGTCCCTCTCTCCCTTTCTCCCTCTTTCCTTTACTCCTATTGCACTACATTTTCTATGCTGGTTAAGATTTGTTCTACAGTTCTAATATCTATCTACATTAGCATGTTCACTGTTCCAGGAATGGCATGTCCCTGAAAATCCCTGCTGGATATAAAACTTTCAAGCATAACTAATATGACAGCAAAATGAATTTTATTTAACTGAACAATACATTGCTTGGCCCTCATGGGTCAAGGTTACAATAGAGGAAATTGCCTTTGTTTACAATCATTTGTCATTCATCCACAAAACCAAATTAGCCTAGGAAGTCCGTATGGACACAATAATGCTTTTCTTTTTAATAGCATGTTTCCTTTGGAAAACAAACTAGAAAATAACAAAGAAATGATAATTTATAGTTCTGAACAACTGGCTCAGTTTGTTGTAAACAGAAAGCACAGCAAAGTGAATACTTAAATTAATACTTGTTTAACAATGTCACTAAATAAGAAAGAGCATGAAGATAAACAACAGTCTCTTAGTCAAAGGAAATTGGGGGTCTCAGAGGAAAGTGACCTTGGGTTCAGGAGTTATTAACTAAACCACTGTTGACTGCCTGACTGGGCACACTTCACCCCATCACATAAATTTACTATACCATGCTGATTTCTAGATAAATGTCATTGCTTTCTTCATTCCTTGCCCCTGCAAAGGAGAGTTCTGTTTCCTTATAAATCCTTGTTTCTGACATTTTCTGTCTGGGGAAGCTGAAACTATGGATGTCAGAAACCAAGCCTATTAACCCATAAAACTGGCATGGAAGAAGCAAAATATTACCCTCAGCCCCTACATTTTATTATTTTTCATTCATTTCCAATTATTCAACTGCCTTTGGAATTTGAAATCATAATAAGTTGTAAAGATTGATTTCTATGATGTGATAGTTGGGATTTGTGGTGTCCCCCCAAAGCTGTGTTAATGCAGGAATGTTTGGAGGTAAAATGATTAGAATATGTGAGCTGTGACCTAATTGGTTCATCCTACTTTGAATGGACTCTCTGGGTGGTAACTGTGGGAAAATAGGTTATGGCTGGAGGAAATGAGTCACTAAGGGTGTGCTCTGAAAAATTTCATCTTCCCTGTGCCCCCCCCTCCCCCGTCTCTGTCTGTTGCCTGGCTGCCATGAATGGAGCAGTCGTCCTCTCCACACCCTTCCACTATGATGTGCTGCCTCATCTTGAGCCCAGAGGAATGGATTCAGCCAACCATGGACTAAACCTCAGAACCTTGAGCCCCAAATAAACATTTTTCTATTTTAAGATGTTCTTGTTGGTATGTTAGTCATAGAAATGCAAACCCAAATGTACCTTTGGGAAATACAAGAGATTTGGAACAGTATAAGACTCAGGATGAAGTTCTGGAGACTGCAGATCTATATTGGGGAAAAGGATGAAGTACGGCAAATTAAATAGAATGGCCAATAATTACAAATATAGAAGGTCATTCAAGAAGCCAAAGGAAAGAAGAGAGTCAGACAGTAGACTGAAATGGTCAAGTAGTATATACCATTGGTTTGTCAATTAATAAGCCATTTATGACTTCAGTGAAAACTGTTTTAACAGAGTAAAAGAAGCCAATATTGGAAAGAAAATTAAGTAAGAGTCAAGAAAGCAGAGTTCACACAAAACTACATTTTTGAGGTACTGTGGATGTGCAATGAGATGGACAAACTGCCCTGGTCTGTGGGTAAATAGCAGCACTCACCTGAGCCTGTGCCTGCTCCTGTGTTCACCATCTATTAGGGCACCAAAACAAGCCAATTCCTCGCAGGGTACATGAGAGGAAAGAGAATGGGAGGGGAAATATTTAGTGTGTTTCCCTTCCATAAAAAACTTTCAAATTGGATTTTGATGTTGCCCTAGTCTATTCTCTCTTACTAATAACTTAATACCACAAACTAGTTTCTTTATAAAGAGGTTTGTTGTGTCTTGGGTTTTGGTATAAGGTCAAGGGGCTGCATCCAATAATGGTCTTCTTTCTGGCAGAGTGGCAAGGCTATGAAAGGGATCACATGGTGAGAAAGAGGGAACATGAAAGTCCTAACCAAACTGACTTTCACAGGAAACCCAATCTGGAGGCAATCGTAAACTCAATACTCCATTAATTGCATGAGTGAATTAATCCATTTGTGAGGGGAGAACTCTAATCATCCTCCAAAGATACCATCATAATGGCTATTAAATTTCAACATAAATTTCAAAGGGTACACAACATATTCAAACCACAGCAGATATCACACTGAAGTTACATATGATCAGAGAGAGACATTGACAGAATGTAAAGAAAAGAATACTTTGTAACTACACCCCAACTTTGGACCCCATTATCATTGTCCACAATGAATTTCTACTTTTTATAAATCTTACAATCAACCTGTGGATGCCAGAGTTATCTTTCATTATTATTAAAACACTAAGGATATTCTATATCTTTCAGAACTACATTTTGTTATTAAAAAAAATTTGGATGACTAGAAACCACCAAAAGGGAAATAAAATGTGACTTTCAGAGAAACTTTGGCCCCAGTGCTTTGTAATTTCATTTCCTCCATGTTTTTGTGCACTTTAAGGAACTATTCTGCTTTTATGAGGACCAGTCTACTGCATCGATCATACAATGGCTTTTTTTTTTTTTTCATTTCTTCATCTTCTGCTTTCTCCTTGCTTCAGCTGGGCATGGGTTGGTCCTTAGGACATGGTCAGTGCCTCTTTCAACTAATACTCACCAATATTTCCACTATGATTTCCATCAGAAGCACACCTATCTCTGAAATTTGCTGAGTTCTGCCTTCTTTCTGGGCACCTCAGTGTCTCCAACGGATCCAAATTGGGAAAAGTAGGAGCTGGCAAGGGTTTCTCTCCCTCCTTTGAGTTTCATTTTATTATACACGTGGCAAGCATTCTATCAGCCTCCTTGCCACGATATACTCACACACACTGTAGGATTCAGACATGGGTCTATGAAGGTTGAGCTGATGGGCAAATCCCTGTGGCAAACTTCCTAATATACTAATATATTTAATATTTTCTTACACCCTGAGAACTTAGGTGTTCTTATTGAGAAAAATAATTTGATTGTTTGTACCTTCTCTTAGTATCAGTCTTCATTCACATGGTGTGCTGGATGCTTGAAATTGTCCAATCCTGAGGCCAGTGTTACTCTTGTCTCCCTGGGCAATCATTACAGTCATCAAAACAGTTAATACTAACTGCTATGTGTAACCACCAATTCCATAAGTCATCTGTTGGGCTTGTTTTATTTTATTCTCACAAAAACTTATGTTAATATACCCATTTTTATGAAGGAGAAAATTGAACTTTAGAAAATTATATAAGTTTGCCAGTGTCCCACAAAACCAGCCTGGCTTTGAACCAAAGTTCCACATCTGCTGGGCTCTGAGAATCAAATTCTTAACACCATGTCATTCTCAAAGTACCATCAAGGCAAGTGCTCTGTCTGCATTGTTTCTCCATGTAACCACAGTTCATAGTGCTAGGAATAGCACAGAGTGAGGGGTAGTGTCAATTAATATTTGTTGAATCATTGAACAATGTTGGGAAATAAATCTTTCCCTGTAGCACCTTTCATAATTGACTTTGGAATATGCTTTGTAATGCAAGCTCAGACATATTTATGAACTTCCAGCCAATCAATAATTTAGTACTTATTCATTATACACACATACACACACATACATACACATACACACATATATATATTTATTTATACCCTTATTTTTCTGTATTTGTGAAAGAAACAAAGTATGAGAAATGCTTCTTGGTATTGATTGGTGTATAAGAAGCACAAATACAAAAGCCCAGATGCTTAGCCAGAGTTTACCATCACCAAACCCCAACCAGAACTAAGAGGTCCAGGGAATCCTATGAGGCAGTCAATAATCATCATCTTCTTAACATACAAAACTGGGCAGAGTTATGGTGAGAATGGTTCTGGGGAGATAGAGCATCCAAGAAAAACCATCACACTGTCATAAAATATTCACTGGCAAATAACTAATGATCTCTAATTTAACCTCTTCTTTTTGACTCCAGGGAAAGACTCTTCCCAGCTAACTATTAACTTTAGAACTTCCAGTGGGTGTATAATGAGCTCCTAATTAGAGATACCATCAGTTCAATAATCAAGACACTGCCAATACCCCTAGACTTGTTGGTTGTGGCTGCAAGGACCAAAACATACTCAACCCTATGTGTGAATGAGCATCTTCTAATGGCTCCCTCCTTGTTGCTCTCTAAACATCTCCATTGTGTTCTGCCCCAGGAAGCTGATTTACATGGGCCATATCAACAATATCAACAGGCTCCCTTGTCAGTGGTTTCTAACTGGTTCTTTTCATGGAAAGCACTCATAGGACCTTTAAGAAAATAAGAGAAGAGGAATTTATTCAGGGCATAAAATTACATTGGCTCTTTTCTCTCTCTCTTCTCCATCCACACCAGTTAGACTCTCCATAAATAAGAGTGATCTCTCTCCCCACAACCTCCTCTGAGCTTATCCCTGTAGAAAATAGACACATTGTCCCTGTTCCTTTTCCTGAGTACTGTCCCATCCTGTGTTGCTCCTCTATACTCCGTGTACATCTTTGTAAATGGTCCCTTTAGTAAACTTCAATCCAGAGACTCAATTTGAGTCACATGCATCTCTTTCCTTCCAGGATGGTGCCTGACTGACGAACCAATTCTACAGAGACATGCTTCACTGAAAGAAAAAGAAATACTTCTGCCTATCGGAAATGAAAGCAGACTTACAGAGGTTTGAGAAAACAGTCTTTACAGAGCTGTGAATTAAGGACTAAGGCCATAGCAATGGTTAAATCCTAGATAAATCTTCATGGGCAGAGTTGTACTATGCGTAAACCAGAAACAAAACTCAAGCATTCTTTCCTTGTTTCTGGAATATTGTGTTATATCCTGCCTTACTTTTTGAAACAGGGGAGAGAAAAAGGAGTCATTCCTCAAGTGCAGCTACAATCATGCAGTGAAAGAATCAGTGGAATATTATGTACATACTGATCCACAATCTCCTAAGACTATTTAATAGAAATCACATGCCATTCATTTTACAAAAGGAGTCCCTTAAGAGTACTCTTAGGAGTTATCTGTTGGAATGTTGGGACTAGAAGGTGAAGACTTAGCACAGCCCATGGAGGCACAAGTTGGAAAGGCTGAGATGTGCAGATTAGGAGAGCAAAAATATGGGAACAAGGGGATTGTCATTGTAAATCACAAAGAAGTAAAGGAAATGCTATAAAGATGATAGCCAAGTCTAGGGATATTCACTGTCCTCCAGAGTGTTGATTTTAAATTTCACCCTGCAAATTCAGTGGTTCTTTGTGTATTCCTTGATATGTTTATAATTATTTCTTTATTACACAATCCATAGATTCTACATTTAAACAGATGTTTTCTCCATACAAAGAATCAACCATCTCCTACCATCTCCCTCTGGTGACTCAGTGGAATTCAGCCAGGTAACCAAGAAAGTTTGGACTTCCTTACTTGGTAGTGGGCTCCATTCCATAGACAAGAGCTGTACTCATTAACATGGTTTTTCCACATCTTCATGGAAATTATTTCTATCTGGAGAATACTAAGAAATGTTCACTTAGGTAACACATGTATAGATGTTAAGACTGCTTTGAATAGGCAATCATTTCATGGTGGGAGGGGAAACTGTGCAGCTGTTTTGTTCTGGACGAAGGCAACTCAAGGATAATTATCTATACTGATAAGTAGTCAGGGACAAGACTTCTACAAAGAATATCATAAAGCATTTTAACAGTTCAAATCTCTGTTAAAACTCAATAACAACATATCATCTAAGGAAATGGAAGCAAGACATCCTCAGATTGATTGACATTGGAAAACTGGAATTTATTGAGTTCGGTTCATTAGAGATCTAATGTGTTTTTTAATGAAGTTATGACCATAACCACAACGTAAATTATGCTGACTGATAATATTTACCTACATCATGTCTTAATTCCCAAGTTAGGAAGATTTATCTTCAGTTTTATTTTACATATTTTATTTAAACTCCACAAAGCCATTGCCCCAATTTTATCCCTGATAAAATAATGTCACTTAGGCTAAATGACTTGGCTGGTAATACTGTCAATAAGTGGTAGAGACAAAATGCAAAGCTGGTCTTTCTAACCTAAATCAAGCCCTATTTTCATAGTTGTGACTCTTCTTCCTTTATGCTTAGGTACATACCTTCCTTATCTACAGTTCTGAAAAGTCAAGCTATTGGTCCAGATAGGAGTTCAACACAATTATAGGCAAGGAAAAACCTCGCGAATCCTCAGGATATTACTTGAATGTGTTGAGAGTGGAATCTAAGGTGTCAAGTACTACCATTTCACTCTTTCTCTCCTCCACTTATTTTCTCACACAACTCTGGAGAAATTCTGTTTGCCTAAGTCAAAATCTGCTTTTGGAAATAAAATATTAGTCCTGCACTTTAAAGAGGTAGGGAGATAATAAAATAAGAACTTGGATTATAATGCCCAGATGCATGCTGTTCATTGATTCAAAAGTTCAATTGGTCTCTTAGCTACTGACTTCACCATATTGAAACACCTTCTACAGAGATGGATGGTCCATCCAGTAGTCATCTATTGCAGGATATGGCTTATCATTATGATTCCGCTGGGTAAAATGCATTCATAAAGTGCATCTACACTTCTAATTCTTCCTATCAAATGTGTAATTAGGTAGTTTTATCTGCCCACTGGCCACTAGAGTATAACCCTGTTCTATAATCTCTGGGTCTCAGGAGAACTCACAAATTCCAACATTGTAATAGGCATTGAGCCAAGGCAAAAAGACAGCTGAGGTTCATGGAGAAGGAGACAGGACAGGATATGCGCTTTATGGTGTGCAGCTCATATCTAAAATCTTTAACGTTCCAGTGGGAGTCGGAGTCCATCAGTGTTCTTTTGGCTTGCTTCTAGGAATGGCAAAAGAACAGATATGATTGTGCCTGTCATCACTTAGAGACACTGGATCAGAATGGAAAGGATAGAAGCATGAAAGGGAATACAATAGTGTTATCTACTCAAGTGTTGAGTTCTGCTTCAACTTTTCAGTAACTCAGATTTATAATGGTCTCTAGAGAATGGTTTATTCTACATATAAATAAATATAATATTAAGGACAAAGGATAAACAAAACACTTAAGGTAAACTTCTAACCAAAAGCCAAGACTTAGCTAAAGAAACAAGTTCACATGTAAGTAATGGAAAAGAACAGTCAATAGTCTTTTTAAAATAAGAATATTTTAAGTAAGGTCAGGCTGTTGACTTTTTTCATTCTTGCTTAAAGGTGTCTTCCAACTGTATTAGATTCTCTTAAGCCTCTAATGTTAAGAGCTTTTAAATTCTCAGGATTTTGGAATGTAAGGGTTCAATTGAAATCTAAGGAACAATTGGCAAATATCTAAATATTTGAAGCTTTTTGGAGCATTTGCAAACAAATTATGCTTAAGATATGGTATATATACACAGTGGAATATTACTCAGCAATAAAAGAGAATAAAATTATGGCATTTTCAGGTAAATGGGTGGAGTTGGAGAATATCATGCTAAGTGAAGTAAGCTAATCTCAGAAAACCAAATGCCAAATGCTCTCTTAAGTGGATGCTGATCCATAATGTGGGGGAGGACAAGGGAAAAATGGAGGAATTTTGGTCACAGGGTGGGAGGGGGAAGAGAGCAGGGGGATAGTAAAGATGGTGGAATATGATGAGAAAAAAATAATGTAGATTGTGCAACAGAAATAGAAGAGAAAAATAATTTCATAAAGATCTGAATTTTAGAACCCACACATTTATGGAATAATATTCCTGAATTCAGCTACTCAAGAGATGCTCCCAAAACTTCATGACAAATATTAGAATGGTGTTAACTCAATTTCATAGGTTTTTCTGAGTTTCAGGGATGGGGATGTAACTCTGCAGCAGAGCATTTGCCTAGCATGTATGAGACCCTGGGTTCAGTTTCTAGTATTGCAAAAAACCCAACAGAATAAATTAAATATTTTTCTGAGTTTAAATAAAAAGAAAAGAAATGCCACTCTAAAGCACTGAGGACACCAAAGCATTCACGCCTGTGTGTCATGTATACTCATATATATACGATGTGAAAGACTCGCAAATACAGATACTATAAAGAGAAACTTACAAATATATATTCTTTGGGGAGTATCCCCACTCCAAAAGCATTTCTGAAACTCTCAAGTAACGGTGATACAAGAAATTCCAAAGTGTTATTGGTTTCAAGCCATGTATCCAGTCAATGTCATGGGCCATAAAAAAAAGCAAAATTCTTTTACTACAGGGTTCCTATTTCCTATCCACTAGCATTTTAAACACAGTAGACTATAACTGTTTTGCCCTACCATGCTATTTGCTTTCTAGTTAAATATAGTTTGAGAAGAACAACAGAAGTGTCAAAAATTAGAAAAAGAAGCAACTCTACCATTATTCACCATGGAATCTGTGTAAAGTTGGCCTTCCATATCTAGAGGTTTCACATCTTCAGGTTCAACTAATCGTGAATCAAAAACATTTGGAAACAATTTCCAGAAATTTCTTCTATCTTTTAAATTTATTTTAAATAATATGTGGTGTATTCACACAATGGAATACTATACAATCATGAGAATGAACCATGTACAACTACATACAACAAAAAAATTCACATATTGTTGAGTGAAAGAAGCCAGATACAAAGAATGTATAATGTTCAATCCCATTCATACAACATCTTAAAACAAGACCAAACTAATCCATGCTCTTACAGTTGGATAGTGGTTACCATGGTGGAGAGTGGACAGTCACTAGAAGAGAACCTGACTGGAACCTACGGTGTGAGTGCATGTGTGTGTTTTGCTTGGGAAGTATCACTGAAGTCTGTATTATTGATGTCCTCTTTCAATAAAAAGTGAAAACAAAGAAAATTATTTTCCTCTGCCTGGCTCCTCCACGCAAATTGCAGACATGTTCCCTTGCCTTCTCTGCTCAGCCTCAGCCTCCTACTCTGCTGCCTCTCAGGGTGGTGGGAAGAGCAGCGCTCCCCAACACAGAGACTATGCAGGTCTGGCTGCTGGCAGCAAGCTTCGCACTGTGTGCCCAAGCCCAGCTCTCCTTGCCAGTGTGTTCAAGTACTGGAGTGCTCTCCCCACCTTCCTCCTTCAGGAATCAATGCTCTGCTCAGGGAACATGCAAGTAAGAACTAAATTTTGGAGCCCAAATGGTGGAGCCCTGACAGCTAACACCTCAGGCTTCAGGTAGTAGATGGGCGAGGATCATCTGGACAACACCTTTGGAGGTTTGTGACACACAGCTGGACTGCAGGCACACCTTGGGTGGGGTATGAAAACGCTGCCTCAGTCTTGGGCAAATCTGTATCCTTTCTGCCCCAATTTTCTCATCAATGAAAGAGAAATAATGATGCTCACATCATGAAGAGTTGTTGTAAGGATCAAAATGAATTACCATATGTAAAACATTTAGAAAAACAACTGACACAAGATAGGAGATTCATAAATGCGAGCTATCCATTTGGCTTTATTTATCTTAGATGTGTTGTCCCCAAGGAAGGATGTCCCAGGATGTCTAGAGAGCAGAGGGCTTGGGATTCATCTAAGAGTCCCCACAGCCAAACTATGGGGCGCATTTCCGGGTGTCTTATGTCTCAATCCTACAGGGAAGCATGCATGTATGCACCTGCCCCAGGCCTAAATGGAACAGAGAGAAACTGGAAAACACAAGAAGGGGAGAAGAGCTGACAACCCGCTGGCACAGTCCCACACCTATCTACCACTATGTAAACACAGCAGCCACTGCATTCAATCTTCAAAGAATTGGGACCACTGCTATCAGAAGGCGGGACATAAAAAAATTCTCATCAGGTGCATAGTATTTGAAATAACAGCAGTTAGAGAGGTGGTGCCTCTCTAACTCATTAGACCTATGGTCCAATATGACCACCAGGGCCAAAACACCACACGCATTTTAGTACAACTTCTATTCCAGGGTCCCAGACCATGGATATGGCCTCTACTTTGCAGGCCTACAGACCTTTGCAGTGACTGGCTCGAGATAACCCACTTACAAAGCTTGAGGTAGACAACAACAGGAAGTTAGCTTGTGAAACAAAAACCACCTAAATAGTCACACTGCCACTCTGATCCTGTGGGCAGGCCTATGCAAGAAGTCACATCTTCACCGAAAGGAAACCTAAATGCAAATCAAAGTAGCACACTGGCAACAAGGTAAGAGTCTGAAGGATACGCTGCTTTTCACTAAGCAACACTGCACTCTGCCTCACAGCCAGCTTCACTCACACCCCTCTGCTCTGATCACCTAACACATGAAGTCAGGCAGGGATCACACTTCCTAGACTTCCAACGTGGGGTGAAGGAGTGGGCCAGGGAAACCACTGTACTGACCATCAACCTTTCAGTCATTACTGCTCATTAACGTAAGCAAAAGCCTGTACTTACTGCCTTCTCCTGCTAAAGCCAAGGGTTTCCTGGGAAACACAGTGGACTCAAGCACATGAAGGCACAGCTTGCTGTGCCCAAGTCAGGTCTGCCACACCCTCTGCAAGTGAGGATGCCAGAGGTGTGGCTGCAAACTGCTGGAATCGACTAGCTCCTCTCCCTGAATACTGTGGCCACTGATATCTTTCCTTGAATAGATTCTGGGCCCAAAGAATTCCATGCTAATGTTCTTGGTAATACCAAAATGCAGCCATGGTCTCACATCAATCATCCACTTCTCAGGTTGTATCTTTCCTGCAAGTAGCTGATCTGACCTTCATTTCTAATTTCACCCTCAGAAGATCACTACAAAGCAGGTCTGCGAGCACCCTGGAGCTACTCTCATGGACTGCCTACCTCACTGGGCTCAAGCTCAGGTGTTCCTCCTGGCCCCAAAGGGAAAAATCAGGCACCTCTCATTGGAGATGTCTTGAATCAATCATTCAGACTATGTGAGTGTTCCCTTGGTGTTCCAGCTTTCTCCCCTGGTGATGAGTGAAGGTGGACAGGGATGCCTTTTCCTGTCCCTCCCTTAAAGGATCATCTTCAGCCACTGTACAAGCACTTAACTGTGGCAAGGAGAGATAGGGGAGTGGAAGAACAGGTAAGGCAGAGAGGCGCACAAAGCTCAAGGAAAAAGGAAAACTGCCTGAGTAAGAGCAAAGCGTGCTCTTCCCCAGCACTATTACCAAACCTCTGCTAGCCAACAGCAGCCTCCAGCCAGATACACGGATGCTAGTTTTCCAAGTGATATAAGCAAGCTGCCACTAAGGCAAAAATACTTAATTTTTGTAAAACTGACAGGTTGCAGAAGGAACAGAAATAAGGAAGGAAACCCTTGCTCTCTTGCTAAAAAGCTTGCTACACTACGATCAACATATAAATCAATTAAGAGACTATGTTTTTAAAACAAGTACTGTAGATAATTATAGAAAGTAATAGTCCTTGCAACTTTTGAGAAAAATAAATAAAAATTAAAATTAAAAAAAAAAAAAAAAAAGAAAGAAAGTAATAGTCTTATAGAAAGTAAGCCATGCTTTGATAAATCACTTAAAAAAGAATACACAATCGCTCTACTTTGATCTTAAAGTTTCTCAGTTCATCCAGACACTAGCAAGTTTCCTGAATGCCGACATAAGGATAACAGTTCATATAAGCATGTTTTGGAAGAGTAGTCAATTATACAACTGACGATTTTAATGACAATTATATTGGTTCTGAAATTGCTTACTTCTGGGTGGGAACCTGGATCTAACATCAGTGAGGATTAATCTAAAGGCTAAGCATCTGCTTCCTCTACAGTCTCACGTGCTTATTGCAGTTACAGATACAAATTTGAAAAAAAATTTCAACAGGCTTTACAAAAAAGGGAATTTCACTAAATAAATCTTGAGAAAAATTAATTATGGCATCATTGTTCAATGAAGATAGGTAAATATCTAATTACAATTTTGACAACTGGATATATTAATGCTATGGTAGGAAATTAAAATTCCAAAGTAATTCTGTGTTGCTATCTAAAATGTTCCAGTTTCAGAATTGCAACATATTAACAAATGATTATTCATATCAAAATGAAGTTGATATAAATTCTAAGTTAGGAAATTTTATGATCATTTAAAATCAAGTTTTAAATTTATAACTTTAGCAACATATAACGAAATTTCTAGAAATTTCTAAAGAGCAAAACTTGGATTCTGCACATGCTGAGCACTACCCTGACATTTAAGCATACTCTGCTTCAGCCTCCTGACATTTCTCAGATTCCCCAACCTCCCCAGCATTCATTGTTTGAGCATTGTTTTCCTTGCATCTCTTCTGTGTACTGTGAGGCTAGGACTGTGCTTTGGCTTGGATGTTGTTCTAGAATATCTCCTAAAGCTTCATGCGTCAGAAATTTGGTCTTCAGTGCAACAATGCTGAGAAGTGGTGAAACATTTGAAAGGTAGGGCCTAGCAGATATGGTTAGGTTATTGGGGGTACAACCTTCAGAAGGTATTTATATAGTTCTTTCAGGACCCTGTTAGCTCCCTGGAGAGTGAGTTATCAGAAAAGCAAGCTTGGCCCTAAATTTCTTTGGAGTCCTGAATCATCATGATGTGATCTCCTCCCTCTCTCAGTGCACTTCCAGTATGATGCCACTGATCATGAAGTCCTCACCAGAAGCCATACCCATAGGGTCACCCAATCCTAGACATTCAGCTTCCAAAGCTGTGGTCTCAACAAACTTCCTCTCTTTACACATTACCCATTTTCTGGTATTTTGTTACAGCAATAGAAAATAAACTAATAAAGCCTACGATAGTTGCATTCTTAGTAACATGCCTTTTTTTTAGAACTATTCTCTAAACAAAATAGTACAGCAACAATTTATAAAACATTTATATTGTATGAGCTATTATAAGTAATCTGGAGATGATTTTAAGTATATAGAAAAATGATGTAAGTTATATTCAAATGCCATGCCATTTATAGAAGAAACTTGAACACTGGAGGTCCTAGAACCAAACCTCCAAGTGTACTGTGAGATGACTGCACTTCACCCTATTCATAGAGTTCTGTTTTATCAATAGAAAAGATTATTGTAACAATCAATATCAAAGGAAAATATGTTACAGGAACTTCTTTTTTTGTATCCCATCTACAATTACTAAAGGAACATTTATTGCTTATTTCCTGTCATAAAAGAAATCTATGTTTACTTTTTTTTTTTTTTTTTGGTACTGGAGATTGAACCCAGAGGCACTCGACCACTGAGCCACACCCCCAGCCCTATTTTGTATTTTATGTAGAGACAGGGTCTCACTGAGTTGCTTAGCGCCTCGCCGTTGCTGAGGCTGGCTTTGAACTCATGATTCTCTTGTCTCAGCCTCCCTAAGTGCTGGGATTATAGGCTTGTGTCACCGTACCCAGCTTATGTTTATATTTTATTTGGAAAATACTACAAAATATAATCTGTAATTATATCACTTCGTAATTACCACTGTTTAGGTTTACTATACTTTCTTAGGGTAGTGTTTGTTGCTTCTTTTGCTTATATACTTATCCAGCTTGTGATACCAAATGAGGTATCACAACCATTTAACATGATAGCCCTGACTGACACCCAAACTAGAGACCAGAGGCCCATTCTAGATTCCACAGGCTCTCTCACACATCACTCATTCAAATGCATCCAATACTACGGATTTTATTGTCTAACTATTATGCCTCTTTTTTTTTCCTCACAGGTCAAAATGCTGCTGCCTTAATTTCATTTACATAATCTCTTATCTTGTCTTGGCTATAGAAATAGACCTAATTAAAATGTCTTAATCCTTAACATGATATGCAAAGCAACCCTTCTAGTCAAAGACTTTGACCAGTCTTTACTCTGACTGCATCTGCTCCCATCTCCTTCCCATTTTGCTCCTGTCATTCTGACTTTTCAGTCCCTAAACCATCAAGCTAATTCACATTTGCCTAATGCTTTGCCTCTATTCCTGAATCAAGGATATCTCTAGCACTTCTCTGAAAGCTTTTCTTGCTCTTCCCATCACTTTATATGGAGAATAACAATACCTGCTTTATGCCTCACACTGTTAGATAAGTGTGTCTACCTGAGTCTGCCTCCTCTTTTACATGTTTTTCTCCTCCTACAGATGTACTTCTTGGTACCGTCTTTGTGTTTCTAGAATCAGAATTCAGCCTCAGTACAAAAGAGGTGTTCAAAAACTTCTTAAGACAAATTAAGGAACAGTAGGGAATAGTGGTAATTTGATTTTTTGACAAACTCAATCAAAAACAAGTAGGATATTATTTGGACAAATATCTTTGTACCATTCCTTTGCTATCTTTACATTTATCCGTTTCTGACTTTGCTGAACAACCACAAATGAAGGACAAATTCAGCCCATTTAAAATCCCCATGGAATGATAATTCATAAAATGCTGCAAAGAGACGAAACTCAGCAAACACCACAAAGCCATTATGAGAAAATTGTCATGCACTAAATCTGCTCAGGACAGCAGGGCGCTTAACTGATAGTCACATTTGTTTTGGGATGTTTGCCTAGAAATGTTCTTTTAATACATGTACTAAATAAGATGCATAATTTAGCTCCTTGTCGGTAGCCTGCTGGCCAGCTGCCAGCTCCGCGCTCCTGCTCTGCTGGTTTTTCCCCTTTTCCTTTGATTTCTTACCATCTCTCTCTCGGGTTTGAACCAGCACCAAGGTTACCTGCTGGTCTGATACGAATAATCTCATAGCTTCATCTTGCCCTCAATGGCTCAATTCATGTTTTCATTTGAAAAAAACAGAAAATTCTCTCCAAGATGACTTTGTCCCGCTGTATGATATGCATGCTGGCAGATAACATGATGCAAGAAAGAGAACTCCTCCCTTTATTGGGCAGGTGAAAACTGGAGTCTCTCCTGGTCTTCCTCTATTTGCTGCCATGGAATTGAAGGTTCCACTTTCTTTGGAAGCTCTCCTAGGCAGTGTCCAGGGCGACTTGCCTACTTTCCTTGCTCCTATGCAGCCTAAAGTAAAATTCAATAAGCTGAGAATCAGAAGTGCTTAAAGGTGGACTATGGAAAAATTATTTGCTATTTGCTGAGTAGCTTAACCGTCTTGACCTTACCTTCCTTATCTTTAAAAAATAATAACATAAAATCATCACTCCCTGACTATTTGGTGCTGCATAATCCCTGTCCCCACACACAGTTATTTGACTTCCTTATAAGATTGACATGCCAGAATAGTTCTGAACACCTGTCTCATTTTCCTTTCTATTTAAGGAGGTGTGTATTCCTTGAGTTTGGCAACTAGGAGAATCTCTTATCTTTTTCTCTTGTATGACCTATTAAAATCCATATTTCATGAAAGTGATGGGCTTGGAAAGTTAGTCATGGTTGAAGTCTAGGATAAGTTCCAGGGAATAAGTTTTTACAGCTCTGTCAAATGAATCCCTTATCTGATTCAGAGAATTGGGCTCAAGATTCTAGAAAATCTATGAAGGCTGGCTAGCACACTGATCTAAAATTAAAAAATCAGTTTCTCATTTAATGAAAACTAATATTAAGAATTATCACTTATGGCTGGGTGTGGTGGCCCTCACCTGTAATTCCAGTGACTCAGGAGGCTGATGCAGGAGGACCACGAGTTCAAAGCCAGCCTCAGCAATTTATTGAAGCCCTAAAATAAAAGAATTATCACTTTTGAATAGAAAGTACTTTGTTTATTTTAGATCATTTAATCCCTACCCAGTGAAGAAAATGCTATTGCTACTGGCATTTTGCAGTTAAGTAAACTAAATGATGGGACTTAGAAAAATTCTTTTGTCTTTTTATGTTCCAGGGAAAGGACCCAAACCTAGGGGTTTTTTTCTCCCTCAAAGTCTATTCTCTCAATTGTAAGTGTTTCTTTCTCACCTAAATCATGCCTGGTTTTAACCACCAAGAGAAGAGGGCTAATGACTGGACCTTCCACCAGAAACCAAACTGTGATGTGAGGCATCAACTCAGAGCTTGTGAAAGCACTTGTTTCTCCAGGATGTTGAATCTTTCCACCCATCTTTCCTCTCTAGATTGAGACGCATGGCTTGCCACAATTCCTTCCCCAGCCACTAACCTCATGCACTGTGACGCTGCGTGCAGTCTGTCTATCCCATTGAGAGGACGCTGTGTGGAACGTGGCATCTAACAAAATGCAGGTCATTTCTCTGAATGAGCATTATTCATTTGTCAGTTAAATCCAGAGGCAGCAGCCTGCTTTTTCCTCACTGAGCTCCTAAGAACTGCAGAGTATGAGGAGACATTTTAAAAATCAAAATACTATGCTCAATTCTCTCATGTTGAGAAGGGCATGTCAATTCATCTCAGGAAGACCTCATGGGGCAGAAGTTTTGTAAACACACTCCAGTGGTCCTTGTTTCCTAATTTAAAACATCTCTGTTCTGTTTCTGTACCAGGCATTTGCTTTTTTATCCCTGAACCAAACTCATAGTTTACATGCAATAGACAGGGAAAGAAGTATGTGGCCATTTTATATTTATTCTTCCCTGAATTATCAGTCTCACTATGAAAGGCTCCCAAAGTTAGAGAAGAGTCAGGGTACAGATGAATTCTCCAAACTATGATTGTTTTTATAAAATATTGTTCTGTCACTCACCAAAACTATTTGTATCCCTTGCATTTCCATATGAATTTTAGGTTCAGCTTCTCAACTTCTGCACACACAAAAAAGGGAATGCATTGAATCTGTAGCTAAATTTGGAGCTTAATGCCATCTTTGAGATATTATCTTCTAATACATGAACACAGAATGTTTTTTTTTCTTTTTTGTTTTGCTTCTTATAAAATTTTATTCAACACTATTTTATAGATTTTAGTATAAACCTCCTGTTTATTCATACAGTATATTCTATTTGATATTATTGTAAATTAATTTTTAAATTTTATTTTCCAACTCTCTATAGCTAATGTACAGAAATAAAATAGATATTTGTACATTGATCGCTGCAGTTTGTTTCTGGAATGTCCCCCAAAGGAACATATGTTCACGGGTTGATTCTCAGCTTGGTACTGTTGGGAGGTACAGGAAACTTTAAGAGGTGGGATCTAGTGAGAGGTCTCCAGGGCTCTAGAGCTATTCTCCAAGGGAATAGTGGAACCCCAGCCCTCCTTTTCCTTTCTTTCCTCCTGACCATGAGATGAGGGGTTTAACCCTGCCAACAGGCTCCTGTCATAATGTGTCACCTCACACAGGCCTAAAAGCAACAAGGTCAGATAATCATGGACTGGAACTTCTTAACCTGTGAGCCAAACTAAATCTTTTCTCTTTAGAAGCTGGTTATTGCAGGTATTTGTTACAGTTATGGAAAGTTAAATAATGCATTCATCTTGTACCTTTTTTTATTTGCAGTGCTAGGGATTGAATCCAGAGCTTTGCACATGGTAGCCAAGTTCTCTACCTCAGAGCTATATCCAGACCAGATTTGAATCCTGAAGTCTTGCCAAAATTGTTTACTAATTCTAATGATTGTGTGTGTGTGTGTGTGTGTGAGTGAAAGAGAGACAGAGACAGAGACAGAGACAGAGAGAGACACAGAGAAAAGAGTTCTTTAAGACTTCTAGTATATAAAATCAACTGAGAATACAGGTAATTTTGCTTTCTTATATTTAGTCTAGATGACTTTTCTTTTGCTTGACGAATTACCCTGGCTAGAAAATCCAGGGCAATGTTAAATAGAAATGGTGAGATTGAGTACTCTTGTCTGGTTCCTGATACTGAGGTAAAAGCGTTCATATTTCATCATTATGATGTTAACTATGGATTTTTCCTTTATAAGCTTAAAAACATCTTATTCTTAGGTCACTGAGAAATTTTTGTCACTCAAGAATGCTTTATTTTGTAAAATTATTTTTAAATCTATTGAGATGATTATGTGGTTTTTATTCTTTATATATTATATTGATTGATTTTCACATAAAAAAGTTTTTTTCACTCCCTGGATAATTCTCCTTTGGTCATTGTTTATAATCCTATTTATTCATTACTAGTAATCTGTTAAAGAATTTGTGTTGATATTTATAACAATATTGGTCTTTAGGTCTCTTTGCTTGTAATGTATTAGGTTATGGTATTAGACAGATACTGATCTTGTAGAACAATTTGATAAATAGTCTCACCTTTTCTATGTTTTGGAAGAGTTTGTAAAGCATTCCCATTATTCATTTTTTAAAACATGGTAGAAGAAGTCATCAGTGAAGCCTAGATTTTTCTTCATGAGATTTTTAATGTACTATTTTTTTTATTGTTTCCTTTTTGTTTTGGGCTTTATCTTTAGATAGCTTTTTTCCTCTAATTTCTAAGGCAATACTATTGGCAGTTTTTAAATATAGGCATTTAAAACTATATATTTCTTCTGACTACTGCACAAGCTGCATTCCTTAAGTTATGATATCTTACATCATTTTCTTCCATTTTAAAGTATTTCCCCTTTAACTTTTCCATTTTTACCTTAACCTGTTAATTTTTTAGTAAAGTATTTTTTTTAATTTTCACACACTTATGGATTTTCCAAATTTATTTGGTTTTGATTTTTAATTTCATTTCATTGTGCTTAAAGAACACAATTTTCTGATTTAGTTTTTAGCTTAACATATGAGCTACTTCCAAAGAATGTCCCGTGTGGTGGCAGGAGTACTGAGTTCCGTAACCATTGGTGTTAAAATGTGTATTTCTGCTTTAATTTTGTCAATATCCCACATTCCACAGTGAACAGAACATGCAGGCAGAACATAGCAAGAACATAAGAGATGTGTAAAACATTATAAACGAACTACATGGAAGAGGTATCTGTGAATGATCCCATCTACCATCACATGGAACATTTTTCAGGTTAGATCATGTGCTATTTCGCAAGACAAGCCAGAATACATTTAAAAGGGGTGTCATGGATGGTGAGACTGTGTTGTTAGGTGTATAGTATATATGTTTGTAATGTGGTGGATGAAATCTTTAATCACTATTAATGTCTGCCTTTCTCTCCAAGACTAATTTTGTCCTGGACTCTTTTTGACCCAACATTAGCAAAACCACTCTGTTCTCTTTTATTTACTATTTGCATGGCATGTATTTTCCCACTCTTTTTTTACTTCCAAGCTTTTTTTGTCATGAATCTAAATTACATCTCTTATAGAGAGCATACTGTTGCATTATGTTCACTTTAATACATTTTTCTATTCTATCTTTTGTTCTGAGTATTCAATACAGTTATATTCAGTATCAATACTTATTGTGTAGGATTTACATCTGTAATTTTACTATTTTTTCTTAGCCTTTAGGTCTTTTGTCCTTGATTCTTCAATCACTACCCTCTTTGGTGTTAAATATATATTTTTTAGTGTGCCAATTAAATTATATTTTTTTAGCTTTTTTTCGGACTATATTTTAAAATTATTTTCTTAATAGTTTCCACAGAAATTATAATTAACATCTTAAAACATTCTAGTTAGAATTAATACCAATTAAATTTCAATAGTATACAAAAACCTTGCTCCATAATAGCTCCATTTCCTCCCTCCTCCTTGGACTTTATTGTCGCAAAATTACATTTCCATACACTGTAAGATTGTTATAAATTATACAGTACAAGATTAGTATGCATCATGTAATTACAGCATTGTAATTACTGCTTTTTTACAGTTGTGAATCAAATAGAAGAAAAGATTTATCAACAAAAATGCATTTCCATTGTCTGTTGTGTTTGCTTTTGAAATCGATTCACCAGTACTTTCTATTTCTTCCTGTGGAGTCAAGTTATACCTAGTGTCCTTTCATTTCAGCCTGAAGCCTTTAACATTTCTAGTAGGGCAGATCTGCTAGTATTGCATTCCCTGCCTTTGTTTATTTTGAAATATTTTAATTTTTTTTGTTTCTGTTTTTGTTATTGTTCTTTGCTATTTTGGTTTGTTTTTTTGGATGGACAGTTAAGCTGGATATAGAATGTTTGTTGATATTCTCTGTCTTTCAGCAATTTGAATATGCCTTCTTGCTGCCCTACCACTGAGCTATACCCCAGCCCTCTTTAACATTATTTTCTGATAGGTAAGACATTGTTTAACTCTTTCCTTTTGTTCCTTATATATGGTTTCTTTCAGGTCTTTGATAACTGATTTAGAACTGATATATGGTAAGTCCAAAAAAATAGACATCTTTAGGGACAGTTTGTTTATTTTTTCCATATATGAAGACTATTTTGCTGTTGATTGCATGCCATATTTTATTGTTGAAAACTGTGCATTTTTAACAATAAGCAGTTACCTCTTGGTATCCACAGATGATAGGCTTCAGAACCCCCCACGATACCAAATCTGCTGATGCACAAATCCCTAATTTAAAATGGGGTGGAATTTGCCTATAACCTATGAACATCCTTCTTCATATTTTAAATCATCTCTAGACTATTTATGAAACCTAACACAATGTAAACACTATATAAATAGTTGTTGTGCTGTGTTGTTCAGGGAACAATGGCAAGAAAAAAAGTCTGTATGTGCTCAGTACAGACACAAATCTTTCCTAATATTTTCAGTTTGTGGTTGGTTGATTGATGGGTGCAGAACCCATGGAGGAACCTGTGGACTCAGAGGGCTGAATGACAGTAAGGTGAAAACTCCACACATCAGATTCTACCACCTTCTGGGTTTTGTTGCTGTTTGTTCTTACTACTGTTGCTGTTTGTTTGTTTAGTGACCTTCCTAGATTAAATCTAAAAGTTTTTACTCACTGAAGTGTGAAGCCAATGAAATCTCTGGCTTAGTGGTTAAGCTAATGATGGAACAGGGGAGCTCTTTGACGTGTTTTGTTTTCATGTTTTAATAAAGTGAACCAGTAAGTCTCACACACATTTGCTCCGTTCTATTGGGGCATACTTCCAATTCTCTAGCAGTCTGATACTACGACTTACACATCATGACATTAGGGACTTATAGGAGCTTGCCTAGGCACATGCACATCCCTGCTCACACAGGTGGCTTTCTCGTTCCTTAAGAATGTATTGTGATCTCGAAGACTCCTCTGGGGTCAGCATCCCCCCAGATTTTATTCTGAAAATTTTTGTCCAGTTGTTTGTTTGCCCTAAGTATTATGGCCAATTTTGGAAACTACAATATTAAATTGACAGATAGTGACATGTCTTGGGAATAGGACTTTTATCATTGTGAGTGAGTTCTTAGATAAACAGGCTTGCCAAATAAAGAAAATATATGTATACTTACTCTTAGTTGCTACCTACACAAGATTTATAACTTTCATAATGCTCAGTAATATAATTTGTAACTTTTAGTAATCCCTATGACAATCTAAAGTAGTATTACGTTTTCCAGCCTTCCTTGCAACTAAGGGTAACTGTGAATAGTTAATCAATGACATATAAGCAGAAGTTACATGCGATTTCTGAAAAGTGACCTTACCGGGGTATGAAGCAAGGTTGGCATAACCATGCTTACCCCTTCCCACTGCGTGAAACACAGAGAGAGGCAAACCCTGGTACTGTAATCCCCAGATCGTGAGATCATCATGGGTATGTATGCAATGCCTGCTTCAGAGAATTCTAGAGGCTTGACACTTTAGAGCCACCATAACCACTGCCTTCCAACTGCCAACCTGAGACCTATACTTGCCAGAGAAATAAATTCCTGTCCAGTCATAGCCACTGCTGTTAGTATTTGCAGTCATCCCTAGATGAACCTAATCCCACCTGATATAGCAATTTTCAAGGTTTAAAACTTGATTTTCTGAGCTTGTGAAGCTATTAAATATGTTATATAAATTCAATGAAGTTATTCATTGATGATCAGTCCAGCTCAGTCCTGCTTTGATAAACAAATACTGAAAATAATATAAGATGAAATTGTGCCCATGCACTTGTGGCTCTTTGTAATTGAAAAATTAATACAAAATATAAGATATTTACATTCTTAATATTCATCTGCTAAGAAAATTCAACATGTGGAAGATTGTTTGTTATTAAATACATTTTTATGTTTACTTTGTAGGAAGAACTTTAAGGATGACCCCAATATTTCTACACTTGCCACAGGTTCCACTTCTCTTTTGAATGTGAGTCAAACTTAGGACAATGATGTGATATCACTCAACATGATTTTATATTGCATGGCAAAATGAAGATAGCTGAGTGGGTATAATATCAGCTCCCTTTAAAAAGGGAGAGGCCTTTTCCTGGCTTGTAGAAAGGGAAGGCAGAATCAATGCATGTAAAGGAGTTGAGGTACCATATATGACTTGTGGATAGATGGTGCCCTAGAATGAGAAATGCAGGCAGTCCCTAGAGGATCAGAATGACCTTTTGCTGATCAAAACCAAGAAAATTATGGCCCATCAGTCCTAAAATACAAGAAACTCAATTCTAACAACTTGCATGAGCTTAGAAGCTGATTTTCCTCAATTTCTAGGAGTAATAACTCAGCCTCATAGATCTTGCTTTTGTTCTGTGAGACTATAACAAGAACCTAGTCAGACTTACATGTACTTCCAACTCACAGAAAGTATAAGATAATAAATGGGTGTTAAGTAACTAAATTCATTGTCATTTGTTGCACATCAATATAGAAACCAGTAGAGTAAAAATATACTCTGTTCAAATTTTGAAATACATAGATGAATAGAACACTGTCATTTTTTTAGTTGTTTACAGCACAGTAAACAAGATGGATAAAAAAGAAATAAAATCATAGTGTAACTGTAATTATAGAAGTGTTTTATAAAATGCTGTGGGAATGCAGATATACAGTAATGAATTCTACTTAAGGAAATCGGAAGAGATCTTTCAGAATATGTGATTGTAGGATTCTGTAATGTAAAAATAATATGTACCAGGGACAAAAACTACTATCAGGCAAAAAAGACACAAATTCTTAAAGTACAAATATTCACAACCTTGCAAAATTGATTAAAAGCACAAAGAAGGCCAGCTTTAACTTTACACAAAATTAACTGGTGAGTGAGGGCATCTTAGTGTTTGGAGAAATGACTTTGTCTCAGAATATCCATTTTATCACATGGCATGGAATTCTTCTAAGCATGTTTTGACTGGTCAGGACTGAAATCTAAACCTATCTATCCATCCACAAACATATACAAGACATTAAACGTGTGCTTTGTACATCAATAAAATACTTCCTCACAAGAGAAACCTGAATTTGCATTCTATATCCTAACAGAATTTCATGGAATGTGATTGTCAGCCTTCTTGATGGCCCACATTGAATACATCTTCACTGAGATCTGTGATGGAAGAAGCTACCTGGGATTCTGCAAGCAGATAGAACGTGGCTTTGAAGAATTGCCTACCTGTTGTTTTCTGCCACCAGCCATACTCTTGGCTGCTGTGCTACAGTCAGCTACAATTTCCACTTTCTACAATTCCAGGAGTCTTGCCATTCAACGACAATTGCAGCTCAATTAGCCTTTTCAGCCCTTCCTATCCCTAGGAGAGGTTCATTTATAATTTTGCAATGGCTATCATTTTCCCTTTTCTTCTTTCTTTTCTCGCATTAAACAAAGTCATTGCATCTTCCTGATGTATTGTTAATGTCCAAGTTAGTAGTTCAGATTTTCTCTGCTCATTCAACCCTTCAGTTTTTTTGTTTTTTCTCCCTCTCAGGTATTACACAACTGAAATATAAATTATCTAAAGTAGGCCATAATTTTGCTTAGTATCTACCAAAAATAGACATGCCAAAAAAACCTAAAATTAAAAATTAAATAAATGAATATCTTAAAAATATATTAAAAATCTTAAAAATACTTCAAATATCTCTCAAAAGTACTTTATACAACATATACATGTTGTTCTTGTGATAAGTCACAAGATTGATTTTTGGCATCGCTGCTAGAGAACACAGCTTATGATCATTAAGGAGTTTTGTCACAATTCAGACAGGTCAGAGACTATGAACTAGTGCCAGATTTCAAGGTCAAGACATCATATCCTATGTGGATTTCCATAGTCCTCAATATAGCATATTATAATTATTGTAATGACATGAAAATAAGGAAAAAGTAACTCAGTTCTGCTAACGCATTTTGTCTGGCTTTTGAATGAGAAGATACTTCTTGAAATATTCTTTCCAAAGGCTCCCATAATTTCCCACTGGAGACTTCCAATTGGAGATTTTTCTAATATTATACATTTTCTTTAAATTAACATAATTTATTACTATTACTTAAACCCTTTTAGGTCACCCTCAAATGATTTGTCTACCATAATACTTCTAATCCACTTAAGGATTAAAGGATAGTTTTCAGTGCCTCCAGCCACATGAGGTTTTTCACGGTTCTATTAGTAATTTCTTCAGTATCAATGTTATATTCTAAATGGTTAAAGAAGCTCCCTCTAAATTACTCAAAAATTGTCTAACTTACAGTCCATGTATGTTTCCTTTGTTTGGTCTTTGGAGTCAGTTATTTTTGAGATCAGGAAAATAAAAGGCTCTTATGTGAATTATATCTAACTGGATACTGGGAATTTGAAAAGGGGAAATGAAGATTGGTCTCTTCACCTCTGGAATTCAGCTTGTGACAGATTAAAAAATATACTTGAGACTTGAGAAATATAAAGACATATGTAGTTCAATGGATCTATTGACTTCATCTTTCCATATGGATTAATTATTTGGAGAAAACTGAAATCAAAACACCAAAATATATTCTTACGCATTGGAGCAAAAAGGACATGTATTCTCAGTGCCAGATGGCAAGGCTCAAAAGCACATATTATTTTGGTAAATTTATAAGCTTCAAATGTATTTCAGTTGAAAAAATTCAAAATGATAAATCTTAACAAAAAAATTGAGAAACTAAACAAATTTTTAGAAGCAATATCAACTTATATTGATTCAATGAATAGACTACACATTTCTAGTGTGTATTTTTTCAACAAGTATTGATGAAAATGATTCACAGGCATAAAACCTACTATGTTAAATATTTTCACTTATAAGGGCATCCTACAGTGTTTAAAAAGAAAATAACAAATGTTTTATTTTTACAAAAAATATTGTTACAAGATTAGCAATAAATTCTTTTTTCAAATCCCCAATCTGATATCAGTAATTTTCATCTTATATACTCATCTCAGCAAATATGCATAAATCACTATGCTCTTTTAATAATTAATAAAAATATATCTACATGGTTTCCTTTCACATATTTCTCTTAAGCAGTTGAAAGATGCTGGGTAATTCGGCTCGATTTGTAAAACATGAGAGTATGTCAATATATAAGAATGTGTATGGATAATAAAAACATATTGTGCCAGATGTGGTGGCGCATGCCTGTACTCCCAGCACTTTGGGAGGCTGAGACTGGAGAATCGCGAATTTAAAGCCCTCTCAGCAAGGGTGAGGCACTAAGCAACTCAGTGAGACCCTGTCTCTACATAAAACACAAAATAAGGCAGGGGATGTGGCTCAGTGGTCAAGTACCCCTGAGTTCAATCCCTGGTACCAAACGAATATATATATACATATATATTTATATATACGCACACGCACATATATATATATCAAATCTCCAATATATCAAATATATATCAAATATATGTATATAAAATATACATATCAAATATATATATCAAATATATATATATAGTAACTTTAATAAAACCACAAAAATGAAAACCTGGAAGTAGTTAAATAGAATTTGCAAGCAATCTAAATTTGCAAAATTAAGGTCATAATCTTTATGGTTATAAACTGTCTCAGAGATCATCTATTCTTAATTTAGATCAAATTCTACTATAATAGGAGTTGTAGTTTCTAAGCTCAGATCAAGTTCGATATAGCACATTGAAGTATCAGTAGTGTTGTCATAGACAAGCACACTAAATTAAACAATGGCTTAAATGTAAGAGTTTGAAAATATAGGGAGAAATCAGAGAATATATATAAAGTAGGTCAGAAAACTTCCACATCCAGTAGTGGCTGAATAGTATTCTACTGTACTCCTCAGATGACATCTATAAATTTTAGACACAATACAAAAAACATCTTCCTATCTGCACTGGAAAATGAAGACATAACCTTGATAAAAGAGTTTATATATGTGGAGTAAGGGATTTGTAAGACATGAATTCCTGTTTTCATAGCTTTTACCTTGAATCCATTTCAATCACTAAAATGTCTGTAATAACTGGAATAGTAAAATCTATAGTCTTTCTGGCTTGGGGCAAAAAAAAGATTGAATCTGAGATAACCATGGCCACGAGTCATAGGAAATCCAAGAAGTGAACCATACAGAGGAAATATTCCCAAATTCCCCAATGTCTATCTACCACTACTCTGGCTAGGACCTGAATCATATATATATATATTTTGGACAGAATAAACCCCTGAGACAAAATATTTGAACTAAAATCACAGCTACCACCCTAGAAACAGATCTGAAGCACAAAGCTTAACTGATTGTCTACTAAAACAAAAGCATCAATTTTGTACAAATTTTCTCAGAAATTTCAAAAAGAAAAAGAAAAAATATTTAAAAACCCCGTCTAACTCTTTTGATAATTCCAGCATTACCCTGATAGCAAAACAAAACAGGCATTACAAGGAACAAATGCTATGACTATATGGCTTACATACACATTGATGTAAAAATAAAGCAGAATACTAATAAACTAAATTTGCAAACTAAAATGGTCATGACAATAATGCAGAAAAAGTTTCTGGCAAAATTCAATATCTGTTTCTGAGTTCTGATTTAAAAAGAAAAAATACTTAGTGTTGTGATATAGATATAAGATGTCCAGCAAAAGCTCATGTGTGAGACAATGCAAGAACTTACAGAGATGAAACGATTAATTATGAGAGGTATAACCAAATCAGTGGATTAATCCCCTGACAGGAAGTAACTTGGTGGTAACTGTAGCCAGTGCAGGATGTAGCTGGAGGAAGTGAGTCATTGGGGGCATGCCTTTGGGGCATATATTTTATCACTGAAGAGTGGAGCTCTCTCTCTCTCTTTACTTCCTGGTGCCACATTCCCAGCTGCTTTGCTCTGCCACATTCTTCTGCCGTGATGTTTCACCTCACTTTGGCCCCAAGGAATGGAGTCAGTCAACTATGGACTGAGGCTCTGAAACCGTGAGCTCCAAAATAAACTCTTCCTCCTTAAAATTGTTCTTGTCAGGTCTTTTAGTCACAGCAGTGAAACAGTTGACTGAAATACTTAGCAAACTAAGACCAAAAGACAATTCCTCACCCAGATAATAATCTGTAGCTAACATGACGCTTAAATGTCGATGATTCGGCCTTAAAATCAGGAATAAGCTAAGTGTTTCCATTTTTATGTTCTTTATTCACCATTGTACTGTAATGCAATAACAATAAAAATAAATGGAAGGTTTGACATTGTTTTTAAAAAGTAAATTTTTATTTATTTTCCAGTGACATATTTTCCTGTGTAAAATGTATGATGGAATCTGCAAAGAATTTACTTGAAAAAGTGAGTTTAGCAATGTCATAGGATACAAGATAAATATACAATATCAATTCTGTATGTACTAGTAACAAACATTAAGTAAATAAAATTTAACCTGAAAAATAATACAATTGACAATAATATAAAATGTGAAATACTTAAGGATTAACCTGATATAATATATTCAAGACTTGCACACTGACAAATATAAAGAATTGCTAAAAACAATTAAAGGAAACCTAACTAATGAAAATATTATTATTTTTTCTGTGATTAAGATTTGATATTAGTAAGATGTTAATTCTCCCCAACTGCTTTATAGATTCAACACAATTCCATTCAAACTCCCAGTAAAATTTCTGTGTAGAAAATGCCAAGCTAAAGTCCTATAAAATGCAAAGCATTTAAAATAATTAAAACAATTTAGGAAAGAAAAGAAAGTATTAACACAAATCCTACCTAGATTTTAGGGCTCAAGCTAATGCAATATTAGCCTTAATGATAAGGGCCTACAGATAGAGACACACAAATAATTTCAACTCATACTGGAAAAAATTCAAAGGCAATTTGGTGGCGGTAAGATAATCTTTTTAATAAATGTTAATACAAAATCTGAATATCCATATGTGGAAAGAATAACTTTGGTCCATATTTATATTACATAGAAATATTAATTAAAAATTAATCATAGATGTAAGGACATGAATGTTCATATCAGCTTAATTTGTAGTAACAAAAACCTGGAAACAGTTTTTATGCAGCGTGAATGGATAAATATGATTGCACCATGTCATGGAACAAAATTCATTGTAAAAAAAATAGAACAAACCATTCTTATATGCTGCAACATGAAAAAATCACAAAATAATTGTGCTGAATGGAAAAGTCACAGTAAAAATTATATATACTATATGATTCTATAAAACTCTAGAATACGCTGCACGATATGTAGTATATATAAGCAGGTTGCATGAACAGAGAAGAGAAGTAAGATGAAGAGATTATAAAAAAACAAATTTTTATGAGGAAAACTCTCAGGGGTGATGTATATGTTAAATATTTGAATGTGAGGTTTTGATATATATATATATTACATATAGTATACTTTAAATATGTGAAGTGCATATTCAATTACATTAAAATAAAATTGTTTAAAAATACAACAGACAAGATCTATGGGATGCAGGTGAAATAGGAAAGTGTTCTTCGAGGGAAATATGTGTTTTTAAGTTTCTATATTAGAAAAGAAGAGTGATCTAAATTAATGATTAAAATTACTACCTTAAGGATTTGTGAAAATTAAAAATATTAAAATAGAAAGAATAAAGTAATAAAGACAAGAGTAAAAAAATTCAATGAAATATAGAACACAAAAGGAAAGCTTGGGGGAGGAAGAGGAGGAAAAGGAGAAGGAAGAGAAAAAGAAGAAAGAAAAATCAATAAAACCAAAACTTTCTTCCTGGAAATGACCAATGAAACTGGTACATCTAGCTGGTCTGGTCAAGAAAGACACAATCCTACATACAGAGAAAGGGACAGAGAAAGACAGAGACAGAGAACAAATGACCAATATCAGGACTGAACAGTAGATATGACTATAAATCCTATGTATATTAAATGAATGAATGAATATTGTTAAAAATTTTACAATAGTAAATTTGAAAATTTAGATTAAAAAAATCTTTAGAGACACAAATTACAAAAAGTGTTTGAAAGAAGAAATAGAAAACTTTAGTAGTCTTAATCAATCAAAGAATTAAGTTTGTAGTTAAAATTTCCCTACCAAAAAATACCCCTACACCCTTACACCCCTTACAGTTTTACTGGTTAACTGAAACATTTAAGAAAGAAATATAATACTAATCCTATACAAAATTTATTAGAAAATAGAGAAGGAAATAATTTACAATTCATTTATGGACCCAAGACTTCATAAAGGATATTACTAGAAGAGAATTTTAGAAGAATATTCTTCATGAACATAAAAAAGTTTTTCATAAAATCAAATGTAACATGTAAAAATGATAAAATTTCATAATCAAATGGTATTTATATCCAGAAAAGATGATTAAACTTCACATCCATAAATTAATTATTATAATTTACTATGTTAATAGAATAAAGGAGTATCACCATATGATCATTTTATTAGTTGGAGAAAAAAACAATTGATAAAACTTAACACTGATTTATGTAAACACTCTCAGAAAACTAGAGTTTGCAATTGTCTTCAACATGATTAAGGTCAATTATGTAAAACCTAAAGTAGCACAGTTAATTACAAAATATTGAATAATTTTGAGAATGATCGAGACAATGTAAGGGTATTTAATAACACCTTTGCTATTTAACATTCTCCCAGAGGCACTAACCACTACAATAAAGTTCTAAAGCAAATAAAAGGCATATGTTGCAGAAAAGAAAAAAACTGCCTTACTTGTAGATGCCATAACTACATACACAAAAAGTCTTAAGGGATATACCAGAAGCTACCAAAATTAATAGGTGAATTTAAAAACTTAGCAAAATACAAGATCAAGACACAAAACTCAAACTTTTCAACATATTAGAAGTGAGTAATGGAAAATTTAAATTTTTAATACTGAATGTATGCTTTATGGTATATGAAACTAAAATAATTAACAATAAATTTTCAAAAAGATGTACTATACTCATACATTGACAATTAACAAGCACTTTTCAGGGGAATTAGAGATCCAAATAAATGTGTGGGGTGTGTATGTGTCTGTGTGTGTTGTTTATGCTTAATAGAAATATACATATATATATATACTATATATGCTATGCTCATAGATTAGCATATTACATACACTCTACTCATAGATAAGCACATAAAATGTACTTGTAAATATTGAAATTTTATCCAAATAATATATTTCTTTTTGATTTTGTTGACTAAAGCTGCTAATAGTTTTGGATATCTCTATTTTTCTAAAAATAATTATTATAATTATCTACCTGGCTTAGCTACCTAAAATATGTAAATAGGAAAGATGAATATTTTAACCTAGACAGCGTGAGCTTATGAGAAGGTCAGGAAACTGGTGATAACCCAAGATGAGATATTTTGTTCATTAGCTTGAGATACTTAACAGAAAAAGAAAAATAAAATGAAATAAAATTTTGTGAGAATACGAGAATTTTTCAAGGAGAAAATAAACATTATGAGCTCTTTGAGTTGCATATGAATTTCTTGGCATTCTATTCTTTTTATAAAATCCATATATGGATTTTGTAATTTTTTAAGAGTTAAGATTTTGCAGCTTAATTTATGTGATAATCAATAAAAGCTGATAAAATGATCTATTTTGTGAAAGTGACTTTACCAGGCTTAGAAAGGCAAAATTTAAACCCAATTTCATCACAAACGTCCTTTGTTCAATGTGTTGGTCAGCTTTTCATCGCTGTCACCAAAGTACCTGACAAGAACAACTTGAAGGAAGGAAAGGTTTATTTTGGCTCACAATTTCAGATGATTTATTCTATGGTTGGCTGACACCATGAGAGAAACATCATGGCAGAAAGGCATAGTGGAAGGAAGCCATTTAGCACATGGCAGCCAGCCAGAAAGCAGAATGAGAGGGAGGAAGAGGCCAGGGATAGATATATTCCCCCAAAACCATGTCCCCAGTAATCCACTTCTCTGGTTATGCCCCATCTACCTATAGGACCAAGCTCATTAATCCATTTGGCTACCAAAGGATTGATCTAGCATATGAATTAATCCACTGATGAGATCAGAGCCCTAATCATTTTCTAAAAGCCCACCTCTGAACCTTGCTACATCAGGGGTCATATTGTCAAAATGAGAGCTTTTGGAGGGACATTCAGATCCAAATCATAACATTCCCTAAAAGCTTATTTAAGATGACCAGACTTTGAGTGAGGAGGGGAAAGTAAGGCACTGGGGAATAAAATTGATCAAATTATGTTACATGCATGTATGAATATTCCACAATGAAATTCAATATTCTGTATAATTAATGTGTACTGCAAAAAAGACAGATTTCAGCAAAGATAAAATATTTTAAAAAATGGTTAGACGTCCCAAAACTCTTAAGCAGTTATAAATTACTAATTTAAAAGACTACCAGGATGGTTAAGTAGAAGTGTTCAGCATAAACCCTAAAAAGAGTCAGAACTACAAATAAATAGTTTATTTTGAGGTAACATAACACCCACCTGGGATGCTAGAATACCTTCAGTCCACTGTTGTCCCTGGAGACAAAAGGGTTCTATGACCTCACTGTCACAAGAAACATGCCCCAAACCATTGATTATAGCTGAAGAAGAAATATGGAGAAAACACTAGGGTGCCAAATAGAATGAAAGACAGTGTACTAACACCCTAAGATCCATGTTCAGGAGAAGGCCATTTACTGCCAAAGCCACCTTATAAAAGCAATATAAATAACTGGTCCACCAGATGTATAAATCTCAACATAGGTACAACATAAGTATGAAAAAATAAAGTACCACATGTCCTCCAAAGGAACAAAATAAGTAGCAACAGACTTCAAGGAAAAGGATATTGTTGACTTGTTCAATAAAGGATTCAAAAGAGTGATAAGGAAACTCAATAAGCTTCAGGAGAATATAGAAAGAATTTAATGAAAATAGGAAAACAGTGCATTATATGAATGAGAAACTCAGAAAAGAGAAAGAACTCATGGAAAAGAATCAAACAGAGATCTTGGAAATAACTCAAAAAAGTCATCTTGGAAATAAACAACTCAAAAAGTCATATAAAAATACAGTTTAAGCCATGCACAGTGACGCATGACCTTAATCTCAGTGGCTGGGGAGGCTGAGGCAGGAGAATTGCAAGTTCAAAGCCAGCCTTAGCAAAAGTGAGGTGCTAAGCAACTCAGTGAGACCCTGTCTCTAAATAAAATACAAAATAGGGCTGAGGATGTGGCTCAGTGGTTGAGTGCCCCTGAGTTCAATCCCTGGTACTAAAAAAAAAAAAAAAAAAAAAAAAAAGCTTAAAACTTTAAAAACATACTGAGCCATGTAAAAGAAAGAATATCTGAAATTGAAGAGACATGTTTGTAAATATTCCAGTTAAGAAAAAAAAAAAAAGGAACTAATATGGCTTCTGAGACTAACGGGACATCACCAAATGAATATACTTTTAATTTTTCAGAGTTCCAAAGGTGAAAGGAAGAAAAACACATAGGAAACATATTCAATGAAATAGTAGCTAAAAATTTTTCCATTTTGGGAAAGATGGACATCAACTACAGGAGAGCTACAGGACCTCAAACAGACCACCAGAAAAGATCCTCACCATGACACAGTATATTCAAGCTGTCAAAAGTACAAGACAAGGATGGAATTCTAAAAACAGCAAGAAGAGTGCACCAGTCACATTTAGGGGAGCCCTCTTAGACTAACAGCAGATTTCTCAGTCAAAACCTCCCAGGCCAGGAGGGAACATAATGACATATTCCAAATACTGAAAGAAAAAAACTAATAGTCAAGAGAACCAACCAAGCAAAGTTATCAGTCAGTAATAAAGGAAAACTAAAGACTCAAAGACAAATGAGAACTAAGGGAAATCATCATCATCAGACCAGCTGTACAAAGGATGCTGAAAGGAGTCCTACATCCAGAAACCCCTCTAGTTTTTTTTTCCTTCTTGTAAGAGCCCAATATCCAAAGACATTAAGAGTAAGAATGAAGAATCCACTGAAAATCATTAGATGGCAGTTATAACACCTGTCAAGAAAAAGAGTTTAGTTTTTGCTTAACATAAAACTGACAGTTTAGGTTGGAGGAAACCAAAGCCCACCTTCTAGGTATATGTGATTAAAGTGGGATTAAATGAAAGGATCAGAAATGGAAACTAAGGGAATGCTTACAAACTAAATAATATATAAAGTATAACCACTAACTTTTTCCAGTTTTATGGAGGCATAATTAATAAAATGACATATATTTAAGGTACAAAATGTAATGAGTTGATAAATATGTATGTCATGAAATGGTATCCATGATCAATTTAATTTGCAAACCAATCTCCTCACATAGCTAACTTCGTGTGTGTGGTAAGAAAACTTAGGATCTCTTAACACATATCAAGCACACAATACAATATTATTAGTTATAGCTATGACATTATATATGTGTGTGTATATATACACATATATATTAGATCTAAGACTTTAATAATCTTATCACTTATTTTTAAAACCATATATGTATATACATATATGTATATATGTACATACATATTTTGTGTTTCTATACATGTGGAAATAATATGAAAGGATCACATTTCTATATTGTTTGAGTTGTTAAAATAATTATAATAAAGAAAAGCAAGTGCTAAAAATAATATGTACAAAAATCTCTATTTAAAAATAAATGGCCTGATAATAACTTGGGCAGGGGATGTGACTCAGTGGTAAAGCACCACTGGGTTCAATCCCCAGTTCCAAAAAAAAAAATGACCTTGAATCGATATTAAATCATTTCAGTATCTACTTTATAAAAAGTTTCCCTAAAGTTAGTATGGTAGAGTAAGAATAGAAAACTGTAAGTGGATCATAAATTTGTAATTGGATATTGGCAATTACTAGCAGGGTGAACTTGAATAACTTCTCTTTGAGCTCTGCTTATTTGTGAAAAGATTAAATTGAACCAGGTGACCACTGGGGTCTCTTCTATCAAAATACATTTAGAGCCAGGTGTGATGAAGCATACCTGTAATGCCAGTGGCTGAGGAAGTTGAGGCAAGAAGATCACAGGTTCAAAGCCAGCCTCATCAACTTAGGGAGGCCCTAAGCAACTTAGAGGACCCTGTCCCAAAAGAAAAGACTGGGAATGTGGCTCAGCAGTTAAGTGTCCCAGGTTTCAAGCACTGGTTACCAGCCCCCCCACCAAAAAAAATTTAGATTTCATATAGGTAAAGTTAAACGTTTTGCTGTGACCTGTAAAGTTATTTCAGGTATCTAAACTGTTATTAAGACACTATGTTAACTAACTATAAAGGCATCTGTCTTGCAAAGTGGTAAGCCTCCTTCTGCTGCTAATGTAGTCCAGGGTGACATCAGTTGTCCTTTCTAACAATGTTGACCTTTGAACCCCTGACTGTATACTTCTTGGGGGCAAAAACCTTGTCACATTACTGCACCTCATAAGTATGTTAAACAAATCTAAGTCTTTTAACCTGAGAGGTGTTTCACGAGGTGGAGAATTACATGGTGTAATTAAGAAAAAAATTAAAATTATTTACTTATTTAGTAACAAAGAAATCTGTTTTATGGAGTTTTGGTTTTGGTTTAGCAGTCCCTGAAGAACTCTGTACTTTTTTGCTGCCAGTTATGAAAAAGTCTTTTACCACTCCTCTTTAAAGAAGCCCTACTATTTTATAATTGCATGTGGCTGCACTGATGGATGTATTTCTCATATGAACTTGAAGCCTGAGATGTATGTACCTGAACTACAGATTAATCAGCACGCGAACATGGGCTGTTATGTCTTACTGATTAATTATGCTGAATGATGGATGCAGGTTTAATCACTTTACCTGATAGATGTAGGGAGCTTGCAAATCATCGTCACCATATCATTTCTTAATAAACTGTTTTCTAACCAGCTTAATGCAGAAACTTCAGAAAGATGATGTTCCAAGGGGGAAAAAGTACATGATTCTCCATGCATCACTTTAAATTTTTGCTAATTTTCCTTAGAGTTTGTTCTTTGATTTAAAAATATCATACTTTTGTAAATGCAGTATTATTCAGGAATTCCATTGTCTGCAAGTCTGTCTGTCTCATCCTGAAATTAGAAAACATAATTACAAAGGTTAATAGAATTCATAATTAGGTTTATAATGTTAAGGAAATGACTCTTTCCTTAGGCTAGAAAGCCATCAACTCATGGTTAAATTACCTGTCAAAAAATAAAGAGGAGGAAACAGAACTAAAAATTGGTTCTTTTGCTTCTAAGAGAGTAATGTTAAAATGATTCACATAAGAAAAATGAAAGATCTAATTGATCATTTCTCTAACAGAAAGAAAATTCTAGGATGTGTTGTATAATTAAGATTCCTTCTAGACAATTTAGTAGATGATATCTAAGGAGAAAATAAAAAATATCTGTCTGCATCAATGAGTTTAACAAATTGTTAGCAACTCCTCCCATTCTTGAGAGTTAATCCTTCCCTCTCTTCTTTCATTGTAGTTTGTGCTTCTATTTCATATTTGGTATTTTTCACACTATAATAATTTATAAGTTTCCCACGTATGTTGCTCTCTTGTACATTAGAGATATTGCTGGCCTGGTAAAGAGTTGCTGTTTTACTAATTTTTTTTCTCTGCTCTGACCAAAAGACCTGATGAGAACAATTTTAAGGAGGAAAAATTTATGTGGGGGCTCACGGTTTCAGAGGTCTCAGTCCATAGATGGCCATGTCCATTCCTTGGGAATTGAGGCAAGGCAGAACATCATAGCAGAGGAAATGTGGTAGAGGAAAGCCGGTCAAGAGATGACCACCAGGAAGCAAAGAGAGCTCTCCTCACTACAACAAAATATAAATCCCAAAGTCATGCCCTCATGAATCACCTCCTCCAGCCACATCCTACCTCCCTAGAGCTACCATCCAGTTACTTCCTATCGATGGATCAATGAAGTAATTAGGTTAAAGCTCTCATAACCCAATCATTTCACCTGTAAATTTCTAAACCTACCTTTTTCCCCACTCTCTTTGTTGAAATCCAAGTCTAAACTGAACTTGAGTAATGATGCTCTCTGGAAACTTCTATTTCTGTCACCTATTCATATTTTCATTACCAAAGCTTAAACTTTTTCATAACATACACTGTATCTATACAAGCTATGGGGAAGTTCCAGAAGTCATTGTCACCAGGCATCAGCCACCATTCAGGAAGTCCAATCAAGGTATCAAGATCAGGGTCAAAACATGCCAACAGAAAAAGGAGTGTGAGCAAGATTTATAGAGACATCTTTGAAGGGTAGGAGAATTAGGGGCAGAATTTTTTGGTGAAGGCTCTGTTAGTATTTTAACAAGGTCAGTGGAATTACAAACCATGCTGGGAATCAGAAAGCCTGTGTTCCTTAACCAATTAATTTCTTCTTAACTTCTCTAATCTTCCCAGCTCAGGTGTTCATGGTATCAATTGTGTTCCATTCTTCTGTCTTTAGTGGAGCCCTTTCAGGTCCCTGGACATGAAGGTGGGAAAATCGATAGTTTTGTCTGCCTTCAGGTGGAAGGACTAAGTAGTAAGCTAACACAAACTCTGGAAACTGACCCCAGGGCCTTGTAGGTAAGGTACAGACCAAGTATTCAAAGTACAAAGTGGCAGGGGAAATACTGGTGCCCGATGTGGACACCCTTTTTCTCTTATGTTCCTCTGGTTTTAGCCAGATGGAAACCAGAACAGAACCCTTTTAAGCCCAGAGCCTAGGAAATGAGTCCTTCTTGCCTAAGTCTAAGGGCAAGGCAGAGAAAGTAGTGGTTTGGGTAATGAAAGGGAAGAGCACACCCTGAACATAGAAGCCGGGGTTCTAGGTTACAATCACAACAAATTTTGCCCAAAGATATAATAGTATCTGATAAATAGTTGTTGTCCCTGTGCTATAACAGTGTCTCATTTGTATTTGGGATTAATTTTAAAAAACCAAAACTTTAATTTTCCCATTTTCCTTTCTCTTCTCTTTTCACCCTACTCTATAGAACTAGCTTTATTTTGTCAACCAGCATAATAAGTACACACCCCTCAAGTCTTTAATTGAAAAATTTATATGTAGCTTTTATTTGAGCAATCAATCAATAACTTTATGTGACAATGAATATTGAATTGTTATTGCAAGTGAAACAGCCTAGCAGATCTTCTGACCAAAATTCTATCTACAAAAGACAACAAAAAAATTGATAGTTTTAAAAATGAATATTTTAAAATCAGATCTTATTCTTTCCACTTCCCATTCAGGGGAACTCTCGAAACCATGGATAGGAAATTTAGCTGTCAATCCAGAATGACTACATTTGAGAAAAAATTCTGAATGATAGACAGTTATTTAGAAACCAGGATTTTTATTACTTATGTTAATACACTGCTAAACTTAAGATGGCAGTTTTTTTTATGATGAGCAGGATCACAGAAATTTGGAGTTGATAGGGACTTAAAGATCATCAAAATCACTGGAGTGGGAGGTACATTTGAAAAAGACAAGAGGTCAATGACTTATTCAAGGTCATAGAGGTGAGGACCCAGGACTCACTTGCAGGGAGCTGGGCTTTCCTCTGTAGTGAAGTATCAACTATAGACTGAATATAAAAGCCAGTTTCTAGATGTTCTTGTAAGGTTTAAGATGAAAGTAAGAAATAGTGTTAATGAAAGGGCAAGACAGTGCAGGAATGTGAGCCTCCTCAGGAGGACACCCCCTCCCCACCAGGTCAGACACAAGCAGAGAAGCTGTCAGTTTTCTAGAACATGCACCTATATCATTTTCCTAAAGAAACTGGCTAATAGAAAGAAAAGAGGCAGAAAGTGTCCTATAGTGAACATTATCCAAGAATTTAAAAATACTAAAAATCCTGTCCTATTTTTATCTTAATGATGAGCTCACCTACTTGTAAATTTTCATAATGTACAGATCTCACAAGGCACAGAAAGATGAGTCAAAGCCTTTTCCTCCACAGAAATCACTTCCTGAGTAGCTCTTTGGGGAAAAGAGCTGGGTTAAATGAGACCCGATGCTTTGCATGTTTGATTTGAAGCGGATCTGACAATGACAGGCCAAGGAGGCATCTGCATTGGTAGCAAGATCTGGTGCTGCTAAGCAGCAAGCTGGAGGCATAGAAATCTATAACAACAGAGAATCAGCCCCAATAGGATTAATTTAGGACTGCCTGTCATTTGTGACTCTTGGGCCAGTTGTTATAAGGAAGACTGGCTAGGAATACAAAATGGCTTGGAATTTGTGTTTAATTGTAACTTACTGCATGGACTCATCCCCTAAATTTAGCACAAAGAGGATGAAGAATTGAAGGAAAACTGATTAGAGGGTTAGCAGATTCTCCAATGAGATAAATTCCCCCTTTCATAAGTCCGAAGGGCATGCATTCTAAGAAATATGCTTGCAATATTAATTCATTTGAGACAGTAGCTTCTGTTTTCAGGGAGAGCCTATTTGTCACAAACTGGATCCTTATCTGGCGTCTCCTCAATAGCAACTCAGATGGAGTCCTGAGAGAAGTGGGAAAGATCATATATCCAGGAGTAAGGTTCAAAGTGGATTCTTGGCTGCCCTACATGCAAAAACAAAAATCAAACCTGTATTTTTATAAAATATAGAAAAAATGAAGATCTCTTCCAGAATCTCAAAATACTAGAGGTGGAAAAAATCCTTGAGAGCATCTATTTCAATCTCCTGATTTGGGAAAAAAGTTCTAGAGAAATTAGGAAATAAATCAAAGAGTAGAGTTAATAAAGTAAGGCAGTATGGCATAATGGTTTGAAAAGGTATTCTATCAGACTGCCTCTGTGTGAATGCTGGTCCCACCAATGACTGGCTATATGACTTTCAGTAACTTAAACTTTCTGCATGTCAGTTTCCCTACCAATAAATGGGGATTATAGTTGCTACTACATTGATATTCCTATCCCAATTATGGTACTGCATACAAAGCTGATTGTAGAAGAGATTTCAGAGTAGAATTTAACTGCAGTCAATTGCAGAAAAAAAGACTTTTATATTGAAAGAGCTAACGAAACTATCCTAACAGGATAAGGATGGAGTGCTGCCGGAAAAGAAGAAGAGACTGATGTGGATAAAAAAAACAAAAAAAAAATATTTTAAACATATATATTCTCCATTCTCAGAAAAGAAAAAGGAAAAGAAACAAAGAGCCTAGTAGTATATGAAGCAACCCTGAGCAGACATGAAGTTCTGAACAGATGTTGGTCTAAGAAAGGAATCTAGAGAATAGAGAACTTTGTCTTGAGCCTTATTCTAGGAAACATATCTTAAATACTCTCATAGAGATATAAAAAGTATGCTTGTCAGTTTAGAAAATGAAACTAAGTCGATAAGACCAGATGTTAGCCAGTTAAAGCCAAAAAGTAAATACAGAAAAAAAAGTAGAAGATATATTGAGATCTTAAAAATTCAACAGCATAAACAAAGTCAAGAGAAACAACATGCATTAACAGTAGCACCTGTCAAAAACATTATGCAGTTTTATTTTCCATTAAACCTAAAACAATGCAAAATGCACAGAGCAACAAATTTGTCAACAAAGAATCCAGAAATCCAGTGAGAATTGTCAGTAAACATTATGTCATGATTTTGAAAAATGGAATGACTGTTGCCTCTTTGGAGTAACATCACAAAGTAGAAATCAAAGTCCTCAAGAAATATATGAGTAAAATGAACAATATGAAATAATAGATGATCGAGAAAGAAGTCAACAAAAATTCAAATCAACACAGCAGTAAGACAGATGAAACTGGAAGGCACACAGAGAAGAAAAGGAAGTTCTGAATAAAACCTAGAAAAAGTACAAAGGATACAGCAAAATTGTAAGAGAAAATGGGGAAAAAAAAGAATAAAAATCAAAAGAGAGAGAAAATAATGGAAAAGACAGGTTAAGGAGAATCCAGCATACACCTAAGTATGGCCTCCAAATAAATAAATGTATTGTAAAAAATATATTTATAATTTTTCATTTTTTTCCTGAAATAAAATAACCCTAAATATAATTGCTAAGAAAGCACATCTATGCTAGAAGAATTGACCCACATCAGTGGATACAAAGATGTATGGACTTCAGAATACAGTACAGAATTTTTTATCAGTCAGAAGATTGAAATGAGAAAATGGAAAGACCCACAGAAACAGTCACAATCTGTAAGATTGACCACCATCAAAATTAACTTAAAGAAAAATAAGCCAAGGAAATTGCATGAAGTCCAACGATTCCTCTGCTATAAAGACTACAGGGAAATAGCATTGAATGTATGAGAATTAAATAAATGTTCCCCATGAGTCTTTCTGGAAAAATTATCACAGGACAAAGTTCAGTTTTCAAAAACTACTATGAGAAAACCATGGTTATGGGACAAGCAGGAGCACTGGATGGTTAGCAGGAGTCAAAAGACATAATCTAAAGCTGACAGATCAAATAATAAATGTATAAGAACAGTTAGCTCCACAATGATAATAACCATAAAAGGCTTTTAAATGGACTAAAATTGAAAGGTAAATGAGAGAAGAAGTGTTATCATTTACAGACAGCAATTCTTTTTTTTTAAATATTGTTTATTACACAAATTTATTATTTTAACTGGCTGCAACCTATCCTAAATATCAGAACTACACATACAAAAATGAGGAAAATGAAACAAATGCTATAATGCACACGTACAAAATTAAGAATATCCACAAAATAATGTTATAAAACAGCAAAGCATATAGATTGGGTTACAGAACAAAGTCCAATGCTTTGCAATATTAATATTTATTAAATCCGTTAGTGCTTTTGCCTTATCATTTATTAGCCTTTTTTCTTTCTTCTTTCTTCTTTTTATGCTTCACTCTACTATGAGCATCCTTGCTACTCTGGGACATGGTCTGGAACAATTGCTATTGCCTCATGGTTCGCATTCTAGATATTTGCTATGTTTTCCCCAGGACTTTCGCATGACCAGCCACCTCATATTCTTTTTTTTTTTTTAATATTTATTTTTTTAGTTGTAGGTGGACAGAATATCTTTATTTTATTTTTATGTGGTGCTGAGGATCGAACCCAGAGCCTTACGCGTGCTAGGCAAGCACACTACCACTGCGCCATAACCCCAGCCCCCCACCTCATATTCTTAGGACGTTATCCAAAGGTCTAATTCACAGAGAGAGACTTTCCGAATCAATACTTATAAAGAAAATGGTGAGAAGAAAATCGCATCTATATAAGCTACATACATATAAGTATTCCATACACACACATGTACAGAGACTTTTTGGACAGTCAGATAGAAACTTAATTATTACCTTTAAAGAGAAACAAAACTAAGTAGATGAGAAAAAGTGATGGAAGCTGGATTTTCCATTTCATACCTTTTAATAATTTGGATATTTGAACCATGCACATGTGTTATGTATTAGAATGTTTTAACATGATGATGCATTGTGATTTTTTTAAAAAAGACACAGATTCCAAAAAAATAAAAAGAAGAAAGAAAATTTTGCTGCTGCTGTTTTGTTTTCGATTAATAGGTCTTATGACTTGAAATGCATTTAAATAAATTAATTAATAATATTTTTTAAAAAGTCACACAAGACCTATTCATATATAGAGCTCAATTTTTCCATCTCTGGTTGCAAACCAGATAGAGTCACACCATTTGTGTCTTCATATATGCACCTAGGGTAGTGATGTCCATCTCTAAGGGAAGGGATAAGCCTTGGCACTCCAAGTAGAAGAAAGAGATGAAGACAGCGTTAAAAGCAAGACTTAACAGCACATGTGCACAGAAACACAAGCCATTTAGTACAATTAGACCATAAATGTCAAGGTATAGTGCAGGGAGAGACAAGGCTGGACAAACAGGGCAGCTGTATACACCACATTAGGAATCTTATATCTCACTCTGGAACAAAAAGGAACTCACTGTAGAGTTCTAAATGAAATATTTAAAAATCATCACTACATGTCAGAAGTTAACTGAAATTTTCATGTAACATCACCTATAGTAACTTATAATATAAACCCATAAGATCTGCTCAACTAAAAAGATTATAAGTTCCGGCAAGAGTAAAAAGAAATTCAAACTTTTATAATGCTGGTGGGAGTGTAATTTGGTCCAGCTACTTCAAAGAGCAATTTGCCATCATCTGTTTGAGTTGAAAATGGACATTTCATACATCCTAGCAATTCTATGTCAAGTTAATATCCAAGAGAAACCCTCATATAAAAGCACAGGGAAGCGTGCACAAGAGGCTTTTGCAGCATGTTTGTAATAATGGACTTTGAAAAACTACATTGTATAGTACATTCTATTCAGAAAATACTATTCAGGGCTGGGGTGTAGCTCAGTGTAGAGAATTTGTCTACCATGAACAATGCCCTAGGTTTGAAACTCAGCAAAGGAAAAAAGAAAAAGAAAAAACTATGCACAGTTAAAATGAGTAAATGAGAAGTCACATAATAGTATTTAGTCTGCACTTAAGTTAACCTAGATAAATGGAGTCCAAATAACTTACATTTATTTTCCATTGTTTCAGTCACAAATATCACAAACTTAGTGACTTAAAACAACAAAATGCATTATCTTCAACAGTTCTGGAAGTTAGAAATCTGAGAAGAATCTTACTGGGCAAAAATAAAGGTGTCGGCAGGACTGTATTCATCCTAGAAACTCTAGAGGAAATGTGTTTTCTAGCCTTTTCCAGCTTGTGGGTCACCCACATTTCTTGGTTCCTGGCTTCTTTGTCCTTATTTAAAGCCAACACTGGCTGATCAAATCTGTCCCGCATGGCATCACCCCGACACCCCCACCTTCTCATCTTTTAAGGACCTTTGTGATGACATAAGACTCACCTGGATAATACACATGATTCTCATGCATTAAGATGAGCTGATCAGTGGCCATAACCCATCTGAGCATCCATTCTCTCCTGCCATGTTTGTAGATTAGTCACAGGCTCTGGAGAATAGGATGCTGACATTTTTACAGGGGGCCACAACTCTGCCTAACACAGTCTTGGTAATTGCTGTTCGGCTGCACTCTGATTCATCATTTCTGAGATAAGATCTACTCAGTATTGTAGTGGTTAATAAGAGCTCATTTATTTAGATATGATACAAATGCACTCTGGAAATCAGCAGAGTAAACAGGGATTTCACCATTGCCTTCTGACAGCTGCTTGGAATTCAAGGTTTGCTACAAGGCTCACAGCACTTAACTAGGCTCAGTGAAGAGTTCAAATAACCTTTTTAGGAACCCACACACTAATTGGAGATGTAGTCAGCCAAAGTCAAAATAATATTCATAGACCAATGCACAATTCACATTGATCAGTACAGACACGACTGACTAAAATAGCACAAAAGGTCTTTCTTTCCTGAGTTTTTATGCAATTGAAGTCCAATTGCTAAAATCAAGTAGGCGAAGAAATCAATGGTTGCTGTTGATTTTCCAGGCTCCTGCTACCTCAAACTGATTTGGAGAATTGCTGTTCTATCAAACTGATCATGAATAAATGGCTGGACGCTCATTTCCATTTAGAATGTCTGTTTAAATGCTGATTTGACCTCTGAGTGTACTGAGGGTTGAATAGTGCATGTAAAGCTGTCATTAAAATTGTATATGAAGCACAGGTTAAATCATAGCTACTATGTCTTGTTGGCTAATTTTCTTCCCTAAAATCCTGAGAGGAAGAAAGTGATAGCAGCTAGATATCAATAAACTGAAGCAGAACAAGGAAATTTTAGTGTTCTTTAGAATCATATCTGAGTTTCTGATTCTGCTGAGAGAATCCTGCCCACACTACTTGCTAAAGTGCTTTAGGATGTTTTTTTAAATATGATACAAAATGACCCTCTTAAACATGAGAACAATGGATGCAATTCTGTTTTTGCACAGGAAATTAAAGGTGTAGAGAGTTTAATATAAATGTCTTCAGGATTTCACAAGAAACACTCACTGGAAATCTTTTTAAATTTATTTGGTGGTTTACCTCCCACCCTGAGGGTTGAAAATCTCAAGCACAAGGAACAGTTACTGATTTACTGGTTGATCCACAACCTTTGTTTCAGTGACAGCTCATTTGACCCATTTCATTTTTCTAAATTGCTTTCTAATTTCCTGAGGACAGCACTGTTATCATACTGTGTTTAGAGCATTCTGGGTTTCAAACTGCCTAACCCTCTCGTTATATCTCGTATTTCATCTCAGTTGGAAAGGCAGTTTTCCTTTAAAGGGAGAATATATGTTCAGAGAGTCAAGGGACCCACATTCAGTCCCTGTTCTGCTGTTTACCACTTGTATGACCTTGGAGAATTCATTTGCCCTTTCTGACCCTGAGTTTCTAACACCTATTTAAATATATTTTTAAAAGACCCTTTCAGTTTTGAAGTGCTACGCTCTTTCAAGTTATCATTATGATGTTTCAAACTAGTAAAAATACATGTTATCATTGCACACACACAAAAAAAAGACAGCTTTGCTAATTAAAGACCCATTGGTCCATCCACATATAATTGTTTTGAACTAAGTAAGTTATTTGGTTATTTTAAAAAAGTGATTTTAGTGAAATGATAGTATAGAAGATCCTTAGCTCATACTTCCCCAACCCTCAAATCTCACCCACAAACAACAATTTGGCAGTCATCCAAGTAAAAATTGCCTTTGTAAGAGTTTTAGGACCCTTGGGAGATTGAAAAAAAAAAAACACTAGCAAAACTTAAGCCTCAGAAAGACTGCTTCAAAAATGCAGGCACATGATCAGGTGATAACCTCATCAACCGTGCTGAAATAGAAGTTTGGAACTAATTCCATTCCCCTGTGGACTTGGCTCCAACTCCTTTGGCTTCAGTCCTACTAACAGCTCCATCTTCCAAGGAACCTAGGGTAAGATATGCCCACCTGTGCCTATGGTAAAAGACCCACCAACTCTGGACTCAGATGGATCCTGAAACATCACTATGACCTGACTATAGATCTGATCTACTGAAGTTTGGAGCTATACTTCCTGCTCATAAACCCAGAGGAGACCAGCATATCCACAGCCCTGTTGACAAGACCACTGGCTTTAGTTCCAACTGTAGACCCTGAAACAGAGCTCTAGCAAAGATCTAGCCCCATGCGACTGTGGTCCTGGGGCAGTCTTGCCTGCCCAGGTATCTAGTGGGAGATATACCTACCCATTTATCCTCCTAATAAAAGCATCAATAATATAGATCTTTACTGTGGACACTAAAGTGGTTCTCTGACTTACCCTTTGCCACAGTATGGGAACAGTCCAGCCTGCCCAGGGACCCAGAAAGAGACATGATAAACATGCCCTCAGCTATTGCCACTGACGTCGGACCTAACTGTAGACCTTAAAGCACGCCAGTGACCTAGCTTCTATCCCATTCTACTGAGGTCCAGAGGCAGCAAGCAACTCACTAAGCAACCAGGTGTGAGCCATAATCATTGATAACATGCCTTTATCATGTGCCTTGATAACATGCCTGTAATCTAAAAACTTGACTGGAGAACCAGAAGTGGTCCTATAACCCAGCTCCAGCTCTGCCTAATTTCAGTCTGAGGCAATCTCATCTTCCCAGGGACCTCATAGTAACCATAACCACCTGTAGCCCAAAGTAAAAGTCTCTCCAGACAGATTCAACTAAAATCCTAACAGCAACATGACTCAGCTCTAACCTTATTCAGCTGAAATCCTAGATGCAGTCCCATCTGTCTAGGGACAAGCAAAAGAAGGCTTTGATTTAGCAGAATTAGTCTATGACAACTGAGAAGTTGTTTATTTCCTCATAGTGGTAGACGCCAATGCACAGCTATATGGACAATGAGGAAGCAAACAAATCTGACACCACCAAAGGAAACTAAAATGTTCCAGGAGCTAACCCCAAAGACATGAAGATACAAATCTTGGCAAAGAATTTAAAATAATCCTCATAAAGAAGCTCAGATAGGTAGAACAACAGGTAGACGGCCAAACCAAATTGGAAGTAAATACATGAACAAAGTGAGAAGACTAATAAAAAAAATAGAAACCATAAAAAATAACTGAACAAATAAAACTTGAAGCTAAAGCATGAAATAACTGAAAAATTCAATGGGGAGCTTGAACAACAGAAGGTTCAATATGCAGAAGAAAGTTATCAATGAAAAGAAAGAGGAAAAAAAATACGCAGTTAAAGGAAGAAAGATAATAACAAAAAAGATTTAAGAAAGCATATAAAACGTATGAGACACATCAAGGGAACAAAATATGCATTGAAGGAGCCGGGCACAGTGGCACAAGCCTGTAATCCCAGCACTTAGAGAGGCTGAGACAGGAGAATCGTGAGTTCAAAGCCAGCCTCAGCAATGGCGAGGCACTAAGCAACTCAGTGAGACCCTGTCTCTACATAAAAAAAAAAAAAAAATAGGACTGGGGATGTGGCTCAGTGGTCGAGTACCCCTGAATTCAATCTCCAGTACCAAAAAAAAAAAATGCATTGAAGGGGTATTAGAAGGTGAAGAGAAAAAGAAAAGGATAGTGATTTAAAGAAATAATGGCTGAAAACTTTCCAAATCTAGGGAAAAAATGGTCATCTTGATTCCTGAAGCTCAAATATCCTTAGATATAGTAAAGCCAAAAATATACCTATGTACTTAGACCCATAAAACTTCAAAAGTCAAAGAATTTTGAAGACAGCATGAATAAAGCAACTTGTCACATACAGGAGAGCCTCCTATATGACCATCAGCATATTTTTCAGCAGAATTATTGCAGGCTATGAGCAAATGGGAAAATACATCTCAAAGTACTGAAAGAAAACAAACAACTAAGCGAAAATACGTTATCCAACAAAGGTGTCCTTTAAGAATGAAGGAAAGATACTTTCTCAGACAAACAAAAACCAAGGGAGTTCATCAATACTAGATCTGTCTTACAACACTTGATGAAAGAAAATTCTCAAGTTGAAATGAAAAGATACAAAACAAAAGCAAGAAAGCATGTGAAAATATAAATCTCACCATTAAAGATAAAAATTAAGAAAAACACAGAATGTTATAGTTCTGTAATGTTGGTACATAAACCACTTTTAACATTGATACAAAAATTATAAGACAAAATAGTAAAAATAATTATATCCATAGAAACTTGTTAATGGAAAAACAATATAAAAGCTGTAAAATTTGGCATTAATTACATAATTTTTGAGGGAGGGAAAGTATAGAGTACTTGTATACAGTTGAAGATAAGTTAGATTAAAAGAGACTGGCATAAAATATTTGGTTTGAACTCATGTCAACCATAAATGAATAATACACAGGAGTTAGAAAAAGACAAAGAGAAAATAATCAAAGAGTACCACCACACAAAAATAATCAACAAATGTAAGGCAAGAGAAGTAGTGAGGAATAAGATTATTATAAAACAAAAAAGAAATGATTATCAAAATGGAAAAAGTTCCTGCCCATTTAAAATTTACTTTCAAAGTAAATAAACTAAGCTCTCCCATCAAAAGACATGTAGTAGTTATCTACAAAAGACTCACATTTTATTTAAAGACATGTGTAGATTTATATTCAGTGAAGAAGTGAATAAAGTATTTCAAACAAATAGTAACCAAAGAAAGAACAGTGGCTGTACTTATCTCAGACCAAAAAGCTCTACAAATAATGAATACAGGAATTATATAATGACATAAGGATCAATTCAACAACAACAACCAAAAAAGGTAGAAATATATGTGTAATAAACAATATAAAACCTAAACATATAAAGCAAACATTGACAGAGCTAAAGGGAAAAATAGACAATACAATACTAGTAAAACAATTCACCACCCTGTTCTTTGTAATGAGTACATCAAGCAGACAGAAAGTCAATAAGGGAATAACTGAACTGAACAACACAATAGACCTAATGGGCCTAAAAGACATGTAGAACTTTTAAGCAACAGTAGAATGCACATTCTTCTGAAGAGTTCATTGAACATTTTTCAAGATAGATCATGTGTTAGATCACTAAAAAGGCCTTAAGAAATATGAAAAGTTCACAATCATTCCAGGAATCTTTTCCAACTAAAATGGAATAAGACAACAAATCAATAACAGTAAGAAAGTGAGAAAAGCCGGGCGTGGTGGCTCAAGCCTGTAATCCCAGCACTTAGGGAGGCTGAGACAGGAGAATCGCGAGTTCAAAGCCAGCCTCAGCAATGGCGAGGTGCTAAGCAACTCAGTGAGACCCTGTCTCTACATAAAACACAAAATAGGGCTGGGGATGTGGCTCAGTGGTCGAGTACCCCTGAGTTCAATCCCCAGTACCAAAAAAAAAAAAGGGAGAAAATTCTTAAAAGATATAGAAACTAAACAACAAACAATTATTGGGTCAAAGAGAAAATCAAAGGGAAACTTAAAAATATCTTGCAAAAAATGAAAATGAATAAAAAATTATAAGATGCAGCAAAAGCTATACTGAAAGGAAAGTTCATAGCAATAAATGACTACATTAAAAAAAAGAAGAAAGACTTCAAATAAACAACCCAACTTTACACCTCTAGGTACTAGGACACAAGACCAAACTAAGGCTTAAGTTAACAGAAGGATAGAAATATTAAAATTTCAATCAGAAATAAATAGAGAAAAATAAATAGTACAAAAAATCAAGAAACTATGTTTTTTAAAAATAAACAAATTTTTATTTAACTACACTAAAAAAGGAGAAGATAAATAAAGTCTGAAATAAAGGAATAAACAGTACAACCAATGCCTGAGAACTAAAATGTATCATAAGGGAATATTGTTAAGAATTATATACCAATAAATTGGACAAAGTAGAAGAAATGGATAAATTCTTAGATAAGATACCCAATTTATTGAACCTAAATTAAGAAGAAATGTAAAGCCTTAATGGAATCACAAAAAATAAATAGAATAAATTAAAAACTTCTCAACAAAGAAAAGCCCAAGATGAGATCGCTTTATGGGTGAATTCTATCAGCCATTATTAAAAAACTGAAGAAATAAATCCGTTTCAAATTCAATTTTTGAACTAGTATTACTCTGATATCAGTCAGATGAAGATACCACAAGAAAAAAATTTGCATATTCATATGCCTAATGAAGATAGGTGCAAACATATACAAAATATTATCAGTTTAACCAGGATTATACATCATGATAAAATAAGATTTATTGCAGGCTGCAAGAATGACACAATGCATGCAAGTCAATTAATATGAATCACCATATTAACAAAATGAAATATAATAGATGCAGAAAAAGCATTTGGCAAACTCAACACCCATTGAAAAAATCTCCCAACAAAATGAGTATACAAAGGTGTTCCTCAAAACAACAAAGGCCATTTATGAGAAACCCATAACTACCATTATACTCAACAGTGAAAACTTGAAAGCCTTTTGTCTAAGATGTGGAATCAAATAAGAATACCCAGCCGGGCTCAGTGGGGCAGCCTGTAATCCCAGCACTTAGGGAGGCTGAGACAGGAGGATCACGAGTTCAAAGCCAGCCTCAGCAATGGCGAGGTGCTAAGCAACACAATGAGACCTTGTCTCTACATAAAACACAAAATAGGGCTGGGAATGTGGCTCAGTGTTCAAGTACCCCTGAGATCAATCCTAGGTACCAAAAAAAAATAAGAAGAATACCCATTGTCACCACTTCTATTCAGCATAATTCTCAAAGTTCCAACTAGAGAAATTAGACAATTAAATTAAGGATGTCCAAATTGTAAAAGAAGATGCAAAATTGTCTCTGATATGATTCTATATGTAGACAATCTTAAATACACAATCAAAAAACTTCTGAACAAATGAATTCAATAAAGCTCATGCATAAATTCATAAATAATGAAATATTAATTAAAATCCCTTTTTAAAAAAGAAAGTTCTGCATCTGCAACAAAACAGAAGAACCTAGAGAATATAACATTAAGTGAAATAATCTAGATGCAGAAAGACACTAGAGAATAATTTCATTTATATGTGGAATCTGATACAGCTGAAGTCATAGAAACATTGACTAAAATAGTAGTTTCTAGGGGATGGGAGGTGAGGGAATGGAAAGGTGGTGGTCAAAGTGGACAAATTTTCATTTATGCAGGATAAGTATATTCTAAAGGTCTAATATATAGTATGGTGACTATAATTAACAACATCATAGTATACACTTGAAATTTGCTAAGAGGGTAGATCTTATGTGTTCTCACCACAAAAGAAGAAAAATATCATAATTATATGAGGTGATGGGAATTTTAACTACCTTGATTGTGATAATTTTACATTATACAACTGTAGGCATATATCAAAAAAAAAACATTGCATACCTTAAGTATACACAATTGCTATTTGTCAGTTATCCTCCAAACAAAGCTGAAAAATATGTGAAAAACAGTAAATATTTAAGAAAGTCCATCCTATAATGACATGACACCTGTATTTTAACCTACTTAGAAGATTCCCTTACTCTACAGATTCTGGGATACATTCTGGGATGCAGACACTGGTTATAAAATACAAAGCTACATCATTGATTTTTCTCTTCCAGCTGCAAAACTTTTTTCAGGTTGTCATACTTCATAAATTTTTCTCCCCTTCGTAGTTATATTTTCAAACCTTATGCATCCTTGAAGGCCTATACAAAGTCCCATCTAATCAATAAGGCTCTGCATGAATAGTCCAATAGACTTGTTCCCTAAGTTACTTCAGAATTTCATCATAGTAATGCCAAGCAAAATCACAAGTGGTATCAACATGGATGCTTGTGTGCAGATTAAATGGTGCAGAGGAAACAGGAATGTGAAACATAGTCACTATTTTCAAAGAATCTATAATATCATTAGCATAAACCACAAGTAGATGTACCTAAATGAAATATGTAAGACCTAAAAATTACTGTTATTGTAAATTTACTATTACCTATTGTTAATTACAAATGAACCATTAAAAAATCAGAAATTTTAAAATATTTTAACTTTTTTTTTACCTTCAACTAAGTCATATTTTAAAATGAAATAAGTTATCAAGCACATATCAGACAGATGAAGTTGGAAATGTAAGGACAGGAAGCCCTCTCTAGGTGGTCTCTGAGGTACATCCATATAAATTTAGCACGCTAAGTAAAATGATTCTTAAACCATAGGGAACCAGGGATTTGCTCTTTAATGAATAAAATGAGCACAACCTGGAATGGTAAGAAAATGTTTTCTAGAAGCAATGAGGTTGAATTAGGATTTAAAAAGAAGCATAGACATCGGGTCGATAAAGGGAACCAGGTAGCAGTCTCACAGGTTGCTGGAAAGAGGAAGAGAAAACACAAAGGATGAGATTACAAAGAGATTAGAAAACTGGAAACACAATGAGAGTAATATTTTTATGAAGTATATCATCTTTCTCTTTCCATTTTAATGAACAAGTCTGTTGCTAGTCACTCAAAGGTACTTCTCTGCTTTGAGTGGTTAAATGAACGTGGAGAGATGCTGGCAGGGGAATTGAAATTTCAAGGTAGAAATGCAAAAAAAGTGTCCTTCAGCTTTTTGTGCCAAAAACATATTATGAAATAAGACAATAGTGTTGAGAGCCAAACTTTGTTAAGGTAATTTAAAATTTTCTTTTCTCCACAAAGTTAATTTGCAATGTTTCTTTCTCCACAGCACTAACATATAAAAGCCATGCTTAGATCACAGAGTTTTGGTGTATCTTTTTCACATTGTCTTGGAGAAGCTACACCTTTTCCCTATGTTGAGTAGCTTGTGAAGTTGTTCCCATATGGGAGAAAAGAAAAACAAAAAGTCTTGATGAATTTTGACACATCAAAACTATCAGAGGAGGCAGTTACTCCCTGGGTGTAGCAGGGGAAAGGTTCAGCATCTACCTTTCACTAAGAGCATAAAACAAGAGTATAGGGATTAACACACACACACACACACACACACATATAGCAGAAAAGCCTGTAGCTGAGTTGCTGACACCTCAAAGACTGAGTACTGAGGTTCAAGGAACCCAGAAGATCCTGGAGGTTGTCATGGGCATAGAGTATGCCACAGAGGTCCACCATGCAAGGACTTGGAGACTGATAACTAATGGCTGGAACACACACCTAAGGATTTTGTGCTAGCTCAACATCCACAAAAGACCAGGCAAACCAGTTCAAGTTTCTGATGACCAGTTTGGGGAGAACAAATCAGCCATTGGACAGCACAGAACAAGAGGATCCAAGGGGCACTGACAACACAATTTGTAGATTCATTACCTCCCTCACCAAAACAAGAATGTAATAAACTCTTGCTACTCCCATATGTCACCAAAAGAAAAAGGAAAAAAAAAAAATTTCTTGCAGTTTTTGAGTCATCAAAAAAGATATTTACAATTACTGGGCCAGACAGAGCTAAACCCTCTGTCCACAGAGGATTTATGTATTATCACATGTCCAGGCACACCCAGAGATGGTGTGGGGAGTCTACAAGGGGTTCCATAAATATGAGGAAAAGAAGATGAGTTGTAGAATGAAATAAGAGGTGTATTTGGAAAGAATCTGAGTAAAATGAAACCCAGTCACACAAGTCAGTGTGAGAATAATCATGAATTCAAATACATAAATAATAAGAATGTAATGTGCATGCGTATACATATATATGAGCATGAATAATGAGACTGAAACTTGGCTTGGAAATATGAGACAAATTGTGGAATATACCAAATCTTTTATGTTTTTAAAAATAATATCCCTCCTCCTCACCCCATTTCTTTCTCACTCCTTTAACTCTGCCCTGTTACAGAAGACCACTTGGGAAGTTTAATTCTTCCACTACTCTGGTTATCTTCTAAGAATCTACCTGGCCATTTTTGTCCCAGGTATGGACAGTCAAGTACAGCTTTAAATAAACAAAGAAAACAAGTGAGAGGATGAAAATATTAAGAGCTGTGAAAGGTCTTAGCTAATGAGCTAGCCCACAGGTTCAAGCAGAAGGGAGGGCACCTCGGAGACAGGGAACAGGAACTCAACGCCTCACAGCAATCATAGTAACTAGAGAGGAAGCACTGTTGATTTTCCAGGTCCAAATTCTAACAAGGCAATGCAAATAAATCCAGAGGACGCCTACTCTCATAATGGTTGCATTACAGGAGAGAAACCAGCTTACGAAAACAGCATTTCCTACTACATAGTAAACGTGTCTGCCTTTTGACCTGAAGAAAGTCATTATATTTTGTAATTAAAAAGCCTGCCATTAGCACTGAAGGAAGATATTATCTGTATCTTCCAACACTGTTCACTACATAAACGTTGTGGGAAAGATAGTCTGAAACAAAGCTTGTCTGCTCAAAACAGGAGCAGAAAAATAAGACCCATGAAGAATGGTCACCCAACACCAAGTTGTGACCTTCTCCACATAATTACCTATCATGTAGAACTGAATATATCATTTACCCATCAGCAATAGGAAGTTATTAAAAACATTTGAGAAGGAAACTTACTTTCAAAAATAGTTGAGAAATATCAATGAAACTTGAAAATTGGTTGAAAAGTAGACTAAAGAGAGAGTAGTAATTAGACAAGTAATTAATCCAGATGTGAGGGAACTCTAAAATATTATTTATATAATTTGTATTTATCTTAACTCATTTGGTAGATTTTTTTGTTCTCTGAATCCAGATCATACATTACACTAGCTATTTCCCACATCTTCTCATGTGCATGGTAGGCATCCAATAAATAACCCTGCTGATTTAATGATTAATTTGAATCTAAGAATTGCTATGAATAAGTGCTTTTAGTGACTGGTTTCAGGAACACAGAACAGGAAGATGTAAATTTGTTAATAATTCTTCTTTACTTATATCATTCCCAATAAAAAGCAATGTTTCTTCTCTCTCTCTCTCTCCCTCTCTCTCTCCCTTTTTGGTTTTAAGATTTTTTTCCCCTAATTCTATGAAGATTATTGGAATTTTGGTGAGGATTGCATTCAAGCTGAAAATCACTATGGGTAGCATGGACATTTTAACATTACTTCTTTACCAATAAGGAACTTGCTAAGAAAATAATCTTCTCTTTAACGTTATTTTTTCGTGAATACTCTTTTATGAAAGTTACATTATGTTTATGAAGAGCAATATCTAAGCTGTTTTGGCACATAATTCCAAACAGCCAGCCTATAAGAGGGTCAAGCTTCAAGTGTGTGATGGTGATACTTTTTTTCAGATATTCAGAAGCTATGCTATTTTTTTTTATAACTTGTGTTCTTTACCAAGACTAGCTAAGCTGTGTAGCTTCTTTATAATTGCACACCATTGCTAGAAATTGGATTTTCAATATTGATGCTTCCAATTCTTAATGTTGCAGTCATGTTTCCTTTTAATTAATTAGAAAAATACTGTTTGTTATAAGAAAATGCCTAAAGCAAAACCTGATTCCAGATACCAATCAAAGAGAGAGGCAAAGCCTTCCGTGCTCATTGTGGAAACGATCTTTTTGAAGGTCAATGCCACAGATGAGGCAGCAGTGATTTCTGCTGTTGTTTTCCTTATTAGAGTCAGCACTCTTATTTAGAAGCAAATGACAGCATCTCTTACTTTAGTTTAAAAGTTAACCTTTGCCAAATGTCTACAGAAATAATTAACAATATTATCTCAGTCAATTTAGCTAATTAAGCTTATGCTACATCTCCATGCTGGCCTCACATTCCATCAAGGATTTTGGAAACTCAGAAAAAGAAAAGAGAAACTGTCATGAAAGCTATATGGCAGAATTGAGGTGAAAGGTTGAATAAATCTAGTCAAAGGAGTTCTGGAAATTTCACTGCAGTATATCACTTCTTGTATCAGGAAATTTCAGTACCTTCAGAATGAACAGACTCCACTATATTAAGCTTATGCTGGGGTGTGTGTTCTGTTGTTACCTTGTTTTCTCAGACTTTCCCCGTATGAGAATTAGCTGTTCATGTTCTATACCTGATCTGTATCTTTCTCATTAAACTCGTAATTAATTAATCATATTTAAAGTTTCAGTTCCTCCGAACATTAGTGTTTATGATTTCTCCAAGCCTTATTTTCATTGCACACTGTGACTTTCCAGGGTAAGTCTAAGGCAGAGTGAAGACAGAATTATTACATTCCAGACCTTATCTACAATTCTTTGCCAATGTGTCTTTCTTTTCCAATTTTACCAATAAATACAACGAAAAGTAAATACTAAAAAGTTTAAAATTCTACTCTTACAAATGTCGGAACCAAACCTTTCACATTAGGGTGACAGTGGTAAGTTTTTCTATTTTATCAAGGTATTGTATAAATATGGAAGTGTGTAGGTGAGTGTCTGCAAGTTGTATAAATAATGTTAGAAATGAGAAAAATAAAGTCAATTGTGTGTGTTTAAAATTTCTATAATTTTGTCACAGGAAATGATAAAATCTTGTACAAATTTATTCATGATGCCATTTTGTAGCACTGATTTTTTTTTTTTTTTTTTTTTTTTTTTGGTACTGGGGTTTGAACTCAGGGGCACTCGACCACTGAGCCACATCCCCAGCCCTATTTTGTGTGTTATGTAGAGACAGGGCCTCACTGAGTTGCTTAGCGCCTCGCTGTTGCTGAGGCTGGCTTTGAACTCACAATTCTCCTGTCTCAGCCTCCCAGAGTGCTGGGATTACAGGCGTGCACCACTGTGCCCGCTTGTAGCACTGACTTTTACAAAAATTTTAGTGCTGTTAATTCTTCTGTTTCATTTGGAAAGCATTATTGCTTTTTCCTGGTGAGAGACCCCAAGGGGAACAAAAAGAAGTATTCTCTTCAGCTGTTGTTCTCCACGCGTGAAATGCTTTGCCATTGTCAACAAGATCTGGTGCCACAGCCACTGTCACATCTTCAGACACCACTGTGTACAATTTATGAGGTTTACATAAAGGTTATGTGGAATAAATCACTGGCCTTTATCTTTGCTTGGTATCATCTTTGCATTATTTATGAGCAACGAACAATACATCATGCTGGACTCCATGTTAGACTGCTATAATTCACCTAGTAAAACATCATTTTCCTTGAGAGCCTGATGCTAGTGTGAAGAGGCAACTCCCTCTATTTGAGAAGAGCCATGCAGCATGTTTCAGGTAATACATCAGAAAGATGCTGACTGCACCCATTATTCATGATCAATCTAAGATGTAACACAACCCCTGAAGGAATAGACTTTCTCAAGAAGGCATTCTGCAAGGAAGGCCACTTTGCTTGTCCATCCTCTGGACACCACACTGTTGCAATCCATTAATTTATTCAACACATTTTTAATAGGGGCTCACTATGTTCCAGGCACTGTTCAAAGTGCTTGGATTTCTTCAGCTATTAAAAAAGAAGAAGAAGAAAAAGAAAGAAACTAAAATTATGGTCTTAGCCTAGGATTCTGCAAACAATATTATGCAATAAGAGCTTGAATATATAAATTTCAATTTGGGAAAGGATCCCAAATTACTGAAGTAGGAAAGGAAGGGAGAGAGAAGTAGGAAAAGGAAAGGAAAGGAAGATAGAGAGCTAGAGGAAAGTTAATTTAAGATTGCATCATTGAGCTGATTACAGCTCAGTGAACAACTAGAGTGCAATTATACTGGGAAACTTCAGAGGAGCACAGGTACCTCAGAATTGTCCACCTGAGAAACATAAGAGCAGTTTTCATCCCCAGTGACTAAGGGTTGTCCCATGGAAAATGAACTTTCTTCTGCATATGTAAGAATGGCTGAGCAAATCTTTTACAGGTATCTCAATTGGAAATGGGAGAGAAAGAGACTAAAACTAAAAGATTTGCAATAAAAGTACGTCAAGGTGCTATCCGATTATACTAATTTCTATGCCATAGCAATGACTGGAGTGAAAACAACAGCTAAAAAGATGAAAGTTGAACACAAGTGGTGTCCAAAGCAGTCCCTGCTTTTGAGAAGTTTACAGTCTATCTGTTCAATTAGCTTTTATTCAATCCAGATATGTCACAAGAGGGATTTCTAAAGAAAACCACAAAATTAAATGAGAATGGTTGCACTCAAATAGAATTAGACCAATATGTAGCTTACAATCCTGTTAACTTAAGCATCACTATACAAAGGACGCAAATAATAATAAAAAATACAATGCAATTTTAAAACCATAGGTGTCAACTGCTAACAAGTTCTAAGTCCAGATCTTCTAACTAAAGGGGCAATAAAGTTTCTCAACACTTATCTGAAATTACATCCTCCTTAAAAAGATTGGAAGTCAAAGTAGATGGATCTAAAAAGGAATCTGGGGAGAGAGCTCTCAGAGACCTGGGAGTTTTTTACCCATACTTTGGAAAGAGGCTCAGAGGGATTCCATTTCACAATGCTAGGCAAGGCCGCTTCAGTGGGTTATGCTAGAGTAATTTATCTGCTTTCTGTGAAACATGGAGTTCTTAGTAGATTAACAACATGCCAAGAAGCATAGAAGAGTGACTGTAGGCTCATAACTGCTCTGATAGTAGAGAAAGGGAAATTGCTAATTTGGGGACAGCGTCTATTCCTAGAATTTTCAGGTTATACTCAAGAAAGTATTGGAAAAGTGTTGATTGAAATTCTGTCCAAGAAAAATGCCTGGAATGAAGTGAAGTCCTCAGCCAAAGGAACGCCTTAATTCTGAAGGAATAAAATCATAAATCATCAGCCAAAAAGATGCATTCATTCACATGAAAGGAAAGATATCTGAAATATTTCTGGCAATGGAGGCAAAAAGAAGAATCCCTAGAAATCCCACAAAACTGCCTCATAGAAGAATGCTCCAGTTTAAATATGTGGTAAATGTATAAATTCTCCACTCTGAAGAATTTAAAAGACCCAAAGCACTTCTATGTAGGACTTTGTAAGTTCCACCATATCTGTTATAAAATGGAGACAGGAAGCATTATTTTTTCACACTTGCACCAGGTGCCCTGAAGAAAGCAGAAGAGAGAGAAGAAAATAAGAGATTAAAAAAAACAAAACAACAACAACAAAAAAACTAAGCTCCTGGACACACAATCAGTGATTGACAGTGCTTGGACTTGAAGGCAAGCAAGGAATAAATTTCTCTTATGTTCACCAGTAGTTAATAGTGAGAACTTTTGGTAATGAATGTCTGGTAATAGCTGTGCCTGTACATTTTCTAGATCTTAGTGTCAGAAACACACATAATTAAAGGCAAAAAGAAAGAACAAAAAGAAAGATGAAGATAAAAAGATATCATAAACAAAACAGTAGGAAGTTTAGGAGTCAGATGAAGTCAAATGTCCTTACACTGATGAGGTCCAGCAGCCCAAGAGGAACCTGAGATTTTTGACAGAAGAAAGTGCGTCATGAAATCAATGGCTCACCTTCATGCCCACATGAAAGCCACGTGAGGGAGTACAAGTTCTTAAACAGTCCATTTCATGTGCATCTTTCTTCACAGTCCCTGAATTCTTAAGAAATGCAATGTGGCAAGATTAACTTTTCCTCCTGAATATGGAAATTGTGGATGGAAGCAGCAACTGCAACTGATTTCAAACAGTTCAAATGGAGGTCTTTTATCACCTCTCTGAATCTGCTGTCTCGCCTTAATTCTTCAAAATCAAGAGAAGCTGGAGACTTCACTAGATGCGTGTCGACAAATGAAATCAAAGAAACCAGCTGAAAAATGAGAACTTAGGCAATCAACAATTTTTTTTCTTTGTGACATCAAGTGACTAATTTGAGTCATTTTCTCTGAAATTATAGGGTGTCATGGTAGGAACTGTGTCAGCCAGGGTATAGTATTGAATGTGCTCTAAACCAACAGGATTCAACTAGAACCTGTTGCTCAGACATAATGATGTGAGCAGACAAGTTAAGTCAGGTGAGAGAATTATCTCCTGTTTTATCCTAAAAACTTCAGGTATATTAGATGCTCCAAAGACATACAGGACGCCAGGTCTGGTATACCAAGAAGTTTCACTACAACCAATCTTCTCTAAAAGGAAAACTTTAGCCAAATTTTGCAAGAAAAGAATTTCCATATGTTCTAAAGACTTTTCTCTGGGGTTCAGACCATCATGGATGATTAACAAGCCCTCAAGTGAGAAGAGTGCTCTATATATTTCTATGTGTATACAAAGCAGGGTACAAAAGGGAAAGTGATGGGAACTGTGTTTTCACCTGCACATAGAGAAGAAAATTGACTGTATTTTACTTTTGGAAGCCAAAAAATACCCCAAAATACAAAAGACTAGGAATCACAAATCTTAACTATTTATTTTCTTTCGTTATATTAATTCAAACCTTCTATTATTCAGTGAATAGCTTTCCTTTAAATTTGTAGCTTCCTATTGCAGTTTAAAACTCTACAAAGAAGCAATAAATAACAGAATTAACTGATTAGTGTAATTCCAATTTACTTTAATACACCAAGTCTCTGGTGTGATATATTTACAGTTAATGACCAGTGTAGACTAAACAGGTCAGTGTAAGTATTATCGAATCCTAAATTTAATTTTACAGATGAGAAAGAGGAAGAGCTCATTAAATGGGGTGTCTCTCAATTTTAATATCTTATTGTATAGATCTTCATAATTTTTCATCACTTTGCTTTCTTTTTAACTCATGTTTTCCCTTATATAGCAATTTTATTTTATCGGCTTTTAGAATTAAAATCCAACACCATGAGCCTTTGCTCATGGCTTCTGGGTTTCTAGTCCTTGTTTCCAATGATATTTAAATAAAAAATTAGTTAGTACAGAAAAATCATAATCTTTCACAATGTGCACAATTGAGTTTCATCCATTTGCTTTGCACTGAAGATGTAAGACATCTTTTCTAGTAGCCACATCTTTCACAACCTCTGTAGGAGAAAAGATAGAAAAAGCAAAATAATTTTCAATGTCTTTCCAAGGTTTAGAACAGAGTTGCAGGAAAGATGTTAGTGATAGTAAGTTATATATGCAAGAGCAAGAAACTCCACGAAGCTACTCATCCTTTCTCCTATTCAAACCACTATCTCCTGGAAAACAATGAATAATAGTGATCATAAAAATTTTTTAAAAAATCTATTCAGCACTTATTTTGTTCCAGGCACCATGTGACACATGCTACATCCTTTACCTCTTTTAATCCTCAGAATAATTCCACAGGTTACTTGTTACTATCATCATTATTATCTCATAGTTAAGAAAACTAAGAATATTCATGGAGGACAAAGAAAATTGACCAGTTATATGGTTAGTGTCATGGACCAAATGGGACCCATGAAATTCACATGTTGAAACCCTAGTCCCAATGTAATAGTATTTGCAGGCAGAGGCTTTGGGAGGTGATCTGGTCATGAGAGCAGAGCTCCTGTTACTGGGATTAGTGCCTTTATGAGAAGGAGATCTGGGAGCTGGATAGCTGCCTTTCTGCCATGTGAGGATTCAAGAAGTTGCCTGTCTGCAATCTGGAAGAACAAGAGCTCAGCTGTGCTTGTACCCTGATTGCTGACCTCCATCCTCTAAGACTGAAAGAAGTAATCTCTGTTGTCTGCAAGGCACCACGTTTGTGGTATTTTGTTATATAGCAATCCAAACTGACTAAGACAGCTAGTAAAAACCAAAACCTGAACCCAAGACCAACTGGCCTCAAATCTCATGTAGAAAACATCCTTCCTTGTTTCATTTCAGACTCTCTCAGCCTCACTTGTTTCTGGGATCTTTGGCCACTTATTGTACTGAAATTGCCACTACTGCCATCAATTTTGCATGGCAATTGAGCATATTCACATGGGATAACCTGAGGTTTCCTGCCTTACCCAGACTGCACACCCCTCACCTCCTGACCCTGGAGTTTACTGTTAATTTAAAGGCACAACATCTGCTTGAAGGTATGAAAGTATTTAATGCCTCTTGAGAAAACCTTTGACCAATGAAAGATTGGAGCCTGTATATAAATTCTTTCCCCATCATTCTGTGAAATATCTGCCTTTCAAAGAAATTGTACAGACTCTCAGAGGATGGCTATATGAAATGTATGAAGTATAATGCATATAATGATACAGGGCATGAGTCCTATATAGCTCTAAGAAAAACTAAAATTAAAAGCAATAGAGCATTTGTAAATTATCTCATCCCATAGCATCAAAGTGAGTGCCTCAAGAATATGCCCAGAAACTCTACACATCTTAAGAATTTCAGTGTACACCAGTGAGGTGAGTGCTTTCTGCAACCTTTTCTGGAATTTAGCTCATACCTCCTGCCCTCCCACACTGCTACCTAATATTACCCTCTGGGAAACAATAGTTACTCCTTCTTGCCTGCCCTCTGAGTCTTTCATGTGCAGAATTTAACACACAAGTATCTGGGGGTGGGGCTGCAGTCTGGTTTAGGAGACCTTAGACTCATGGAGGTAAGGATGCTGAGTTGGCAAATGACAACAAAGCACATAGGAATACAGAAATTTGATTTTGACATGGATCCTGATTGATCCCTTTGCCAACCTGACATCTACAAGGGTTGCTGAAATAATATTAGAGTCTACAAACCTTGCAGGGGTTTCAGAACCCACTAGAATTACAATGAAGTAGAGAAAAATTTATATACCAGATATTTTTTAAGAAAACATATATGTGAATAGAAAACAACACTTTGATAATCCATTGGGGGCTGGGTCAGCAGAGGTCATTGAGCAACATGGTGAAAGACCAGGAAAGGATCGTTAAGTCTTTTCCAAGGAGGGTAGACATGATTAACAGCAAGGCTCCTCGTATGTTAAATGGGTGGAAATGCTGAGGCCATGACACCAAAAGTCCTCCTCAATTATGTCCCCAAAATGTCTTTGTCTTTCTTCTAAATCAATGTTGAACACTGATTTAAGAATGTCCCTTGGAAGCATCACCAGTCTTTGGTCTGCCTGAGGTACCCATGCAACTCAATCCAGTTCTGCATTCATGTGAACACAGACAATCAGTCAGCATTGTCTCAGCAAAAAAACAAATGTAGCCTCTCTTTTCAGCTCACCTAGTCTATCAAGAAACCAACTTCAAAACAAAGTCTGTTCTGAGGTTCCAGGACCTCTTTAAACTTCAGCAGCCAAGTACTCAGCCAGCAGCATTCCAGAAACTGACTCCTGACTCTGTTGTCTTTATTTCAATTTATTTACAGAATTCTTTATCTTTTTATTTGTACATTACTCTAATCAATCAAGGGCATTAGGTTCTTTTGACAAGTGAGTAAATATTTATTAGCTAGATACAAGATCTTTAAAATATAATATATGTTGTTGGGGGAAACACATACACACACATATCCAAATCTTGTGGTGATTTTAGCCTCTAGAAGTATAGAAACACTACCTCTTACTACCTCTTATAAAATCGTGGTAGAGTAGACACACTAAAAGGCTTAGCTCCTGTATAAGATATATGCTCAAACTATTGCTCATACCATACTAAATGAGCACCTAACACACAAAAAAAGAGTGATTAAGGACTGTGAGCTCAAATGGGAGCAGAAATGAAATTCAAAATCAAAGTTAATAGACAAAAAATATTGGTACCAATATCGAGTATTAAAATACAAGGCTTTCTTGTAACCATATGACTCAGCAATCATGCTCCTTGCTATGTGCATCCAAAGGAGCCCAGAACTTATATCTACACACACACACACACAATCACACACACAAAGTTCATATGAAACTTCATGTCAATATTTATAAGAGCTTTCATTGTAATCACCAAAATTTGAAAGCAACCAAGATGTTCTTCAATAGGTGAATGGATAAATAAAGTGTAGTACATCCACAATGGAATACTAGCACTAAAAAGAAGTAAACCAATCCCCAAAAAACAAAGGCTGAATGTTTTCTCAGATATGTGGATGCTTATCCATAGTGGGGGTGGGGAGGTAGGGAAGAATGAAGGAATTTTGGATTGTGCAGAGAGGAGTGAGGGGAGGGGTGGGGTGCTGGGGATGGGAAAGAGGGTAGAATGAGACAGACATTATTACCCTATAGACATGTATGATTATACTACTGGTGTGACTCTGCACCATGTTTAGCCAGAGGAATGAGAAGTTGTGTTCCATTTGTGTACAAGATGTCAAAATGCATTCTGCTGTCATGTATGACTAACTAGAACAGATTTAAAAAAAAAAAAAAAAAGATCCTTGAGGGAATAATGAGAACTGAACAAATAAAGACTGTATTAGGGGCTTTGACTCACAATGCACAGGTTTAATCCCCAGCACCACAAAAGAGAGAGAGAGAAAGAGAGAGAGAGAGAGAGAGAGAGAGAGAAAGAATGTATTAGGCAGTGGGGAAAAAAAAAGAAAGAAATGAGTGATCCACCCATGAAAAGATATAGAAGAATATCAAATGCATTTTATTAAGTAAAAGACAGCAATCTGAAAAGACTACATACTGTGTGATTTCAACTCTATAATATTCTGGAAAGGCAAAATCATGGAGCCAAAAAAAGGATCAGTGGTTGCCATAGTTTGGGGATAATGGAAAAGTGGCACACAGAAGGATTTGCAGGAGTAAAACTATAATACTATAATGGCAGACACGTCATTATAAATTTGTTGGATTTCATAGAAGGTACAATTCCTAAGAATAAACATATAAGGTAAACTGTGGACTTTGAGTTATTATGATGCATCAATGTAAGTTCATCAGATGTAACAAATGTACCTAATGTTGAGAATGTTCATAACAGGAGGGTTCATCTGTGTGGGGCCAGGGAATATATGTAAAATATCTGAACCTTCTTAATTTTGGTGTGAACCTAAAACTATTCTAAAAAATAAAATACTTTTGGTGGGGGAGGTTGTGTTTCTTTATTTAAAAATTAAAAATGGAAAGTTCAGAGTGCTAAAAGATTAACTTCTGAGTTTTTTTTTTTTTTAAATTTGTAAAACTCGAGTCACTAGAGAATTAGAAAAGAAATACAGCTTTATACTTTTTACAACTGAAATTTAATCTACTTCCAGTTTATAAAATGTCTGAAACTCATGAAAATTTTTTTTATTATTATTTTGCATCTCATGTGATATTGAGATCAGAGAGAAAAATTGTATTCATAATAAAATACTTTTTAAAAGGAGGAAAAACAGAAAATACTAGGCCTTGAGCAAGGCACAAGTTAGGGAGTAAGCTCTTAGTAGTAAGCTAAGAGCAATGCTGGGAGTTATGTAATAGCAATTCTGCATTGCCTTCCGGCTTCCAGCAAAGACAAATGCTAATACTCTATGAAGGATATTTTTTCAGTTTAGACCTTCAGCCTTCCCACAGTTTAAACTCAGTCAAATATGAACTCACTATCAAATATTTTTGAATTTACAAGAAGACAGAGCATCATGACTGAAAGTCAGCTAAACCAAAAGATGAAAAGACACAACAGATCTTGGTCCCTAATGAAATCAGACATGGGCAGTCATGGGAAATATCAGGTATAGGCTATCTTTGTCTAAATATTTGTAACAAATATAATAAAATTAAGAGAGTAGACATATTAATTTCAAAACCTGAAAGTTTTATAAATGAAAAACATAATTATTTGAAATTAAAACTCAACATGTAGAGCAGAACAGACATATCTGAATAATGCTTATTGAACTAGTAGTTCTGCACATATTGCAGCACAGAGAGATAAGAAAATGAGAAATAGGAGAATTAATAAATATGGAGAATAGAAATACATCTAAAATATGCCTCATGAGAATCCTAAAAGAGAAGGAGAATTAGGCAATATTTTAATAGATAGCAAATGAGAATTGTCTCTAGCTGACCAAAGGCTGAAATCAACAAATCAAAAAATGGTGAATCTACCAAGTAAAAAAAAACAAAAAGAAACGTATAAATAAACAACTTGAAATGATACTGCAAAACATTAAAGAAAGAATAAAGTGTTAAGACTAGTTCAAAAGAAAAAAGTCATTTTTAAAGATTGCTAACTTTTCCACAGAGATAAGAATTAGAAAAAGGTACAATGATATAATCAAAATAATGAAAGATAAAATTATTCAGAATTATATATCCAGTGAAAATATTTTCAAGAATACAGAAATGAAATGATCATCACACTTAAACAGGGTGGGGGGCAGGGAGACTCATTGATTTTGCAATGAAAAGCTCTTCACTAAGAGAACCTCAGGGAGAAAAAAAATTATCTCTAGAGTAAGATGTATAATTTGGGAATGATTGTAAGCAAAGAAATAGGTAGATAAGAGATAAACTGAAACAAATCTTATCCTGGAAATTAGTGACTAATTTATTTCTTAAAAATGGCAGTAGAAAAATAAAGGGAATAATCCCAATTAGGGTACTAAGATGTGTTACTTTGGAGAGAGTAATTAAATATTGATTAACTTTAGAACTTTTCAAGGATATGTGATAAAATTTTAAGGGCAATCACTAAAATACTGTCAACTCCCACTCAGTGGAACTATCTGGAAAGAACCAATAGTCTTTACTCACCTCACAACAGTTTCTTTGCCCATTTGTAACAATTCTTTCACATACCCTGATAAAGGATGCTGCACCTGTGCCAGAAACCCAGGAGAGATGCTTACAGCTTATGGGCATCCTCCTTCACAGGCTCAGAACTTGAAGCTAGCCTGATTCTGCCATAGCCAGTTCAGTAACAGGGAGCTCTACCCTGCCAATAGGATCTGATGGGGAATCCCGTATGCACTAACCACAGCCCATTTCTCTATCCATTCAAGGAGGAATCACAACTTTATATAGCACATGCCACCAATCTTTCTGACAGTACCATTCATCTATAGTATATATTGTTTTTATATTTGTCTTTCAAACTTCCCAACCTTTGCTAAGGATGAACACAGAAGTCAGTCCTAGGAAAGACTTACTATTCCAGTTTCCCCTTTATCCCTTGCCCTATCTCCTGATTATTACCTCTGGTATCATTAAATGGGCACTGATTTAAAGTCTTTTAAGGTCATTTAAGGATGTACTATTAACTAGGCTCTAGGGCCACACAATGTATCTGCTTGTATCACAATCACGAGAGCACTAGAGAACTGAGGATCTTTATTTTTATGGAAATCATACAGTCAGGCAACATGAAGCAGACCAGACTAATGAGTAGTAGCCATGAGGTTACTACTTAGAATGGCTTAGAGATCAGTGAAGAAGAACAATATTAAGATATTACATTTGAATTATTTCTTGAGGTAAATTTTATATGGATCTTATCATCCTGAGGATCTTTTTAATCAAACTAAATGTTCTCACTACTGAACTGCCGTTTTTCAGGTACAAAACAAGTGATGTTACCATGCTAAATAACTGTTGTATGAGCCCTCAATTTTATTCTCTTCTCTTCTCTACTTGTTCTGGGTCCATGAGATCCAACTCTCATGATCTCTTCTGAGTTTTGGTTGAATTCAGCAAATGCAGGTCACTAGCAGGAGTTGTGGGCAACAGGGAAGATGAGATTAGAATGCTGATTCTCATAACTTTTTCCCTAAGGGCTCACAAAAGGCTGGATTCCTAGAACAGAGGTTATGGTCCTATCAAGAGGTCTTCTTCAAGAAATAACTGCTCCCTTCAATTGCCCTTTTTAGCCTAAGAGAATCAATAACTCCTACTGCCAGCAGCTCCAGGGTGAGCACACCATTCATGTGGTTACCTATATAATGACCACAGCTTTGTGAATATTCTCAACTAAACTGCAAATCTTATTTTATTTATTTTTTAAATATATTTTTTATTGTCAATAAACCTTTATTTTATTTATTTATATGTGGTGCTGAGAATCGAACCCAGGGCCTCACACATACCACTGAGCCACAACCTCAGCCCTTTTATTTTATCTTATTTTATTTTATTTATTTTTTGGTGCTGGGCATTGAACCCAGGGGCACTCTACCATGGAGCTACATCCCCAACCCTTTTTATTTTTTATTTTGAATCAAGGTCCCATTAAATTGCCCAGACTGGCCTTGAACTTGTGATCCCCCTTCCTTAGCCTCCCAAGTAGCTGGAATTATAGCTGTTTGTCACTATGTCTGGATTTTTATTTTATTTTATTTTTTAAACTCTGCAAATTAAGACATTTAGGGTATCATGTGTTTCCTACAGGACTCTGATGGATACTGCCACCCATGGCATTTTTGCTTTCTTTTTATTTCTGAAGGAGTGCTAACACAAGGCCACATTAACCTAATCTGGTGTTACTGAGAGCAAAAACATTTGTAATTGTTTGCTCATAAAAAGAGTTAAGGTTCTCATGAACAATGCATTGAGGGTTTTGTCCCATGGAGAGTTTGTCAGTGATATGTGGACATCTGGACATGCAAAACCATAAGGCGTCACAATACAGCTGTCTGGTCTGCCTTCTCTGCAAGGATTCTTTCAACATAAATCCAATACTTAACAGTATCCTTCTTCCATAGGCACTTAAGGACTTTTCTCAGTCTGCTCATTTCCTTTCTTCCATAGAAATGAAATCAAACATGCACCTGAAATTTTTTTTAAAAAAATGATTAATCATTCCTTTCTTATCAAACTTTTTCTCAATACTAGGACATTAGAAAACTTAGTCTCTAAAAAGAATACACATATTATAATTTCACATTGTTTTGCTCTTTGCTTCCATCATTAGAAGTGTGAATTATTGTATGCTATTGTATTAAGGAGCTATTGCAAAGGATAGATTTTCTGAGCTAAATGGCCACAACTACCAAATATCCTCATTTCTTACATCTATTTTTTATTCTTGCTTGATGTTCTTTTGTTTTAAATATTCTTGTTTTCTCCCCAACATTGTTATACCACCACTCTTGAATATAAGCTACATGATTTGAGGAAAGAGAGTGGCATTGACCTTTCTCCCAATTCCAAGGCATGCCCAATCAGGATAATTTCTTTTGCTATAGTCATTGTTTCCAGCATGGCATTTTTAGAACTTGACACTATCCTAACCAAAACAATTGATTGGTTCTGCTGAAAGAAAATTACAGCAAATCAAGTTCTGCAGTTCTTAATTGGTTTTGTTCATGATTGTAGAATCAGACAGTGGTCTAGACCAAAAATAGTTCAGAATTTTTGTTGTAGCACATAGCAAGTTGTATTTATAGTCAGTGATCTACAGAAAACAGGAATAAGATCTAGAGATAGCTCAACTATTTACAGCACTCATCTGTCTTATGTAAGTGTTATTTTACAGTGTGATTGGCTGAGACTCAGCTTCTTGTTAGGAAAGTAGATTGTAGTTTGCTTACCCCTCAAGTTAGGATACAGTTCACCATGTACAGAGGAGCATTAAAGCCAGTTTTAGACTGGAATTGTAGCAGCAATCAGGGGTCCTAGTACACAGCAATAATGTCTATTATGTCCTTAATGGAAGGTCCATCATGATCATGAAGAACAGTGTGGCCATCACTGCAGAAAGGCGCTTCTGGGGGATCTAGGTGCAGATGGTGACCATGGAGTTCTAGAAGATCTTTCCTATGGGTGACTAGCTGTATGTTGGCCTGGCAGGGGTCTCCACAGATATCCAGACAGTTTTCCCACTGCCTCAAGTTCTGGCTGAACCTGTGTGAAGTGAAGGAAGGTTGGCAGATCAAGCCCCTCATGAGCATGGTGGCCAACCTCTTGTATGAGATACAGTGGGGCCCCTACTACACAGAGCCAGTAATTGTTGGGTTGGACTCGAAGACCTTCAAGTCCTTCATTTGCTCTCTAGACCTCATTGGCTGCCCCATGGTGACCAACAACTTTGTAGTTGGTGGCACCTGAGCTAAACAAATGTGTGGAATGTGTGAGTCCCTCAGGAAGCCCAACATGAATCCAGAAAACCTGTTTGAAATCATCTCCCAAACCATGCTGAAAGCTGCGGACCAGGATGCAGTGTCGGCATAGGAGTCATTGTCCACATCACTGAGAAGGACAAGATCACCACCGGGATACTGAAGGCCCAAATGGACTGACCCTATTCGTAGAATTTTCTTTTTCTTTCTTTCCTTTTTTAAAAACTAAAATAGTCTTTCTTTAAAAAAAATTAAAAAAAAAAAAAAAAAAAAAAAAAAAAAAAAAAAAAAAAAAAAAAAAAAAAAAAAAAGCCAGCTCCAAAAGGTACAGGGCAGTTTTAGGCCAAATGTAACAGTACAGACATGGCAAGCACAGAAACAAGATCTCCACCTGCATGAAATATAAAAGGAAGCTGACCACTACCACCATGTTCCTAGACTATGAAAAAACAAACTAAAGATAAAGCCAAATATAGTGTCACAGAATCTAAATGAATTATAGAACCAACATCCCAATTGGACCATGCTAAAGGGCACTTTACCATTGTTGATCTTAGTTACAAGATTTGATAAATTGTTCTGAGTTGGAGCTTTGGTGTTTGATTTCAGTCTTACTAATAGACCTTTCTGACAATTAACTGTCATCTCTTCCTCTATTTCACTTGCCGCCATATTATTCTAGCATTGCTTTCTCTATATATTTCATTTTTACCTCAGCCTTACTACTTGCTGTGAATGGGAAGGGGATGGGGAGACCATTCAAACTTGAAAATTAAGGTTGGTTTTATACAAGCTTCCAAGATTTCAGGAGAAAATCTAAGAGTTCCTCTATAATATGCCCATGAAATAGTATGTGAGCCTTAATGGCTAATTTTCTCACTACTTGGAGCTCATTTCTGTAGACTTCATATATATGCTCTAGAAGGTTGAACCGCTGGACATTTAATTCCTAGGTAAATGGGAAGTAATTGTATCTATTGATCCCTGTAAGAGTACATGGATGCGTGTGGGCTTAGAAAGCTTTCTTCCTGCCAGAATGAGGAATGTGGAATAAATACAGTATATTATTCCTTAAATGGGAGACATTAGTCTTTCTTGGAACTTACTTGTTATTCTCTGGAGTCATTAAGAAGTCTGATGCTGAAATATTTGGAATAGCAAAAAATGCAAGTTTAGAGCATATTGCTGAATTTTGATGTAGTGGTATTTCTTTCAGGCATCATGTATTATGTGAGAACATTGTTTTAACAAATTAACATCATCAGAGAAAAGTAAGAACAGAAAAAGTTTGCTATCTTGGGCATTGCAATTCTTGGCTCCCTCAAAGCAAAATACAACAGGAAATACAACATATGAAATATACAAAATACAACAGGAAAACCTAGAATTTGAATGTCACCAATTTCAAAGATGGCTTCAGAAAAGATTCCTGAGAGTTGAGATATCAGTGTCTACCAGTATAAGTTTTGCTCCTCAACCCAAACTGAGAACAACACTGGTAGAGTTCAAGTAGTCTAAGCACGTTTTAAGGAACTTCCCTCTGCAACTTCTGCTGTAGCACGCATTCTCTTTGTATTTTTATCTTATACTTATTTATATTGTTAATATCCTTTCAGCTATACTCATCTTATCCTCCTGGGTAGATCTTGAGAGTAGGAATAATGCTTCTTTTGGCTTCTCACATAATCACTAGAGTCCCTAATGTGTACCCATACCCAGTAATCCTCTCTGTCAGAGCACAGTGGAGGACTGAACTTTCCTGACTCCTTGAAGTTGCTGTTGCTCCTGTTCAATGGCATTAAAACTTCTTGGCTAAGACAATGAAAAAAATAATGTAATCCTCTGGTTTCTCCTTTCTCACGGGGCGACCCCAAGATGGTGGAGCCACCAACATCCCCTGAGACATCTGTGTGAAGCCTACTCATCCTGTGTGCCACAAACAGGAAGTAAAGCTAAGGCCACTAAGATTTGAGGTTTATTTTCTCAGTCTAAGAATAGATTATCTTTGTTAATACATACAGCCTATAAGAAACAATTATTAAATTTATATTGTTTAATTAGCTTTGAATTAAGTTACCCCTAATTTTTTATTGTCATTTTAAGCTCTTCTCTTAAATGGCCAGCATATTTCTTTTTCTTTTCTTTTCTCATAGGTGGAATGATTTGTTTGTCTTGGGTGAGTGGGTTCTTTGAAGAGCTTTGTCAGAGGTTCTTAAACAAGGATCAAGTCATATTTCAGAGAGTTTGAGATATGTCTTTGTCTCCTGTGGGTTTTTATATTTGTTCACTCTGTAGGGTGTAGACCCTGAGCTTTTCATCAGATTTTTAAGTTACCACAATGGCAAATAGATAAGAACTTTTAGGTTAGGTGAAATCTAGACATTTTATAAAATAAATAAAATCTTAATTAATCTTAATATATACAGGATAACTGACAACATTGAAAAGAGACAGTATTTGTAGCCTAATGAACTTTCAAAAATACATAAAACAGTTAATTAAAATAATCAAATACATCCTCACATCTCAAAATTTGGTTTAAAATAGACATGATATCTAAATGGTTAACTGGCTTCTTTAACTTTTCAATTCTCATTTAAATTGGTGGGAGGAAAAACTACAGACTCTGAAGAAAAATCTTAAATCACTCGTTTTCTTATCATATAATGTTGGTGGAGTAAATTATTATGTTAACACATAATCAGTAAGAGATTCATACCCATCCACATTCTTATAAGTTCTTGTCGAAACCAATCCCTCCCCTTAATGAATCTCAACTATCTCTACCTGTAGTCTGTTACTACCACAGTCCTTATCCCAAGTTTCAGAAAGAGACATGAATAATAATTTTTCCCACAGTGTTCCAGAAAAAATTCTTGAGATATTATAATGTTGAATTCCCTCCTTTTTCCTGAATATTCCAAGGACTAAATATATCAAGCTATGTGAGTCACTTTTTTAAAAAGTTACTATCTTTAATCAGTCCCCAAGGGATGGTTTATGAGAAACAACCACAACTTCTGTCTCTTCCATCTCTTGGCCAATTGGTCAAAGTACATTAGTTTTTGCCTGAGTTCACACTGAATTTTTAGAATAACCAAGGATATGCCTTCAACTCTCCCTATCTCCACCACATTCTTCTGGACCCAAGCTCAAGAATGTTTCATGAGCTTGGAATAAGACCCTCCTCAAAGTGAACTCTTAGCCTATAGACAGCTCCTTCAAGGACTCCTCCTGTGTTCCTACTGCCTAGGAACCTCCTAATCTTTTTATTTATTTACTTACTTTTAGTTGTAGATGGATACAATACCTTTGTTTTATTTATTTATTTATTTTTATGTGATGCTGAGGATCGAACGTGCTCACACGTGCTAAGCAAGCGTTCTACCACTGAGCCACAACTCTAGTCCTGGGACCTCCTAATTTTGAGCCAGCTTTCCCTTTTTCTAGGTTCACAGACAATTACTTAATCACAAAGGCAGGGCTATGCAGAACAAGTATTTTGTTTCATTTCATATCATTTGTGTTGGTTTCTTATTAACCAATACAGTGAATTAATATACTAACACTTGCTATATAGTCACTCGTATGAGTGACTTGAATGACATAGAGTTGCCAGATTACTAAGAGCAAAGCTCATGTTATAGCTGTGTCTCTCACAATGTCCTAGTGCACATAACATGCACATAGCATATCCTTGATAAACAAGTCCTAAATGCAGACACAAGTTGGAAGGATGGATAGATAGATGGCTGGCTGGACAGATAAATCAGTGGAAACATTACAAGTAAATAGTGTATTATAATAGAACATTTTTTTCATCTAGGAGGCTAATTTTAAATTGGCCAATAACTAGCCCAGAAATCATTGACAAGTTAGTTACCATCTCTGGACTCCAAATTCATCACCTATAAAATAAGAGTGCTAAGAATACATGATTTTTGTCATTTCTTTTATATTAATACTCTATGATAGATAATTACCCATTAAATTTAGTTCTATAATATTTCAAGGCTCTCCTTCCCATTTTTCTCATCAGTTCCCTTAAATATCTTTAAGTAACTATCCATTTCTTTCTCCACTAATCTTACACAGGCTGAAACAGAAACCCTACAAAGGAAGATCAAGGAACAGTCCATAACTTTGATCTTTCGTCTCTAGGTATAAAATAGCCTCGGGATAAGAAGCAAAGAAAGGCAAAATTTCAGACTAGGCAGTCTTGAGAAAATGGCTGATCTGCAGGGAAACTTGGAGTAAACTATTTTGCAGAGAGTTTCTGAACAAAAAGTTGGGTCTTTGAAATGAAAGAAGTTGAAGAAAAAGGAAAGTCTGTGATTCACCAAATAACAGAGAAATGGGCGATAAAATGGATTTGATGTGTCTGGATGGCTGAAGAGTCTGTATCTTGAGTAAGACCTCTGAAAAGCCCAAAAGAGACTGTATGAAGCTGTTTTCCTACAGAATGAAGGAAAGCATTTCTTGATACTATCCAGTGTTGGAGGCAGCCAGGAGTAGTGGTTAACAGCATCTTTTTGGGATTCAGACCCATGTCATTCTGAATTATGGCACTCCCAGTGCCACTTGACTTTCTAGAAACTATCTCAGGCTTCATTTTCCTCTCCTATGATAACCACAGCTTCTTCATGGGTTGTCTGACATGCATAAGTGCTCAAACATGATAACTATTGCTAGACACAAGGAAGAAATTAAGATATTCCTATCGTTGGAGGGCATTTTGCCCCTGGGTGACACAGCCATATCATGGTGGGGTTAGATAAAAAAGTACTGAAACCAGCCCAAGTTAACCCAATTGCTGGTAAGTGTTGCTGGTGAAGAGCCATAAAATTGTAAGGATTAAGAAACAAGATGCAAACAAAATTCTCAGGGCCTGAAATTGCATCCAAACTAGGAATTAAAAGCAGTTTCAAAGTAAGTGAGAATCAACAGCTGGCTTCTAAACTGGGGAATTGACAAAAAGAAATCTCCCTTTTGTGTTTGGTCATTATTCTGCCTGTCATGCAGTAAAACACTGTTCAATTCAATTCAGTTTTCAATACCACAGACAAAATCATCAATAGTCCTTGTTAGTTTTTATAGGGTAAGCACTGAGGACATTTGATCTTATCTCTCAATTCTGTTTCTCTTTTTTAGCTTTTGTAGGATTAAGAGAAAGAGGACAGCTTTTAAAAGATTTTTTTCTAGACCACAGGAAACTGCAACACAAATCTAATAGGTAATTTTAATTATCTCAAAAACACTTAGAAATGTACACTGAAAAGTGTTTCATTAGATGGTATTCTAATTAAGACAGTGATTTACATGTTAATGACCAGGTGGGTACCCAGAAACTTTAAAACACTGTGGTGCATTTTAAATGTTTTAAAGCTATATGTATTTTAAATTTCAGCATTAGTCAGTGTGATTTTAGATCTCCTTAGAATATGAAGAGGGAAAAGACAAAGCCAACATATAAATAATAACACATCTTAATAGAGGATTTTTGTTCCTCTAACAAGACAAATTGTTAAGAGATGTAAGACTTCAAAATGTTCCTTAATGTGTATATAGGAGGGAGATTATGTCTTTTCAGTACACAATCCCATTGTTAGTCAGTTTTCTGTCACTATAACAAAATGTCGGCAGTAACTTATAAAGAGAAAAGGTTTATTTGGATTCACTGTTCTAGAAATTCTGATCCACAAGAAATTGGCCCCATTGCTTTTGGGTCTACAGTGAGGCAGCATATTATGATAGGAGCATGTGCAAGAGGAAAATTCTTTACCTTATAAACAAGAATCAAACCAAAAAAGCGGGGGAAGAGAAACTGGGATCCCACAATCCCCTTTGAGGGAGTGCCCCAATAACCTGAAGCTTCACACTAGTCCCAAACACTTAAAGTTTCCATCACCTCCCAATAGCACTACCCAGGGGTCTAATTCCTTAATACATGGAGGACCTCTAGGGGACATGCAAGATCCAAACTATAGCAAGCTCCCAGAATGATTTGGTTTCCAAACTACATTTTTATCTCATTTTCTTATTTTCCATACTGCCTTACATCTCAAAATGCACATTTCCTAACTGTGAACCTCATCAGCTGCCAGATACAAGTGGAAATAATGACTCATTCAATGTAAGATATTTAAAAAGAGGCACATTTGAAGACCATTTGGAACATTCAAGAAAATCATTCTCTTATTTCATATTTCTAAATTCTCGTTCAGTAAGGAAAATGAGCAAACATGAAAAGCTCCTTACTTTCTTTAGTTTTATGAATCTGCCTTTACTTGAGTTCTATCATATGCCACTTCTAAGAAAACAACATCCATTTTCAAAATAGATAATAGCAAATTGATACAGAATACTGTCTTCCTAAAAAGTATTTTCAAGATTTTTTTCAACTATTAACCTCAACAAATATGGTAAATGGCAGAATTCAAATCCATCTTTGTTGTTTTCAGAGTTGGTGGTTTTTTCTTCATTGAAACAAACAACAAGTTTAGCCAAATCGATTTTATTTTGATTAATTACTACATTTTGATGAATTAGCTTTCACAATTAATAGACAATATCAATAACTGAACTTAGTTAGAATATTAGTTAAAAAAACCTTGGTTTTGGCGTTGGTAAAACAAAGATGAAAATAAAATAATACACCTCAAATTTCAAAGAATTATACATTTTTTCATCAGTGACTTTGCACCCCAGAAAAACTAATACTAATCTATTTTAGGAACAGGAGAGAAAAAGCAAAAAAATTAAGTCAAAAAGATATAGATAATCATAGACACATCATGAAGAAAACAGAATTTAAAAATGAATTAATTCAGAAGATAGAAAGTTGTGAGAATTCCTTTAATTATAACATCATTATGAGATAAGATAGTCATTTTTCTATTTTTTTCTTAGTATACTCTCTACTTCATCTTACCTAAAATATGTTTATGTAATATAAGAAACAAAGGTTGCAAATAAATAAAAAACACATTTTGCAAGGTATAACTTTAATGGATTTTTAAAAGATCTTCTTACTTTGCATAGGAAAAGCATTTAGATTACAACTTTCACAAGATACAAATTTTTAAAAAAACACTATTTTCTTTTCATATATCCATTAATTTCTCCATCTCTCCCCATTCTCTCACTTTCTCTTCTCTTATTTTCACTCTCTCTTCCCACTTTCTGCTTGACTTTTAAAATAATTTAAAGTAGAATTTTCTAGTACATTGAGTAATTCATCATTTTATCAAGAGTGATGTAGCCAGGCACGGTGGCACATGCCTGTAATCCCAGGGGCTCAGGAAGCTGAGGCAGGAGGATCATGAGTTCAGAGCCAGCCTTAGCAAAAATGAGGTGCTAAGCAACTAACTCAGTGACTAACCCAGTGACACCCTGTCTCTAAATAAAATACAAAGTAGGGCTGGGGTTGTGGCTCAGCAGTCCAGTGGCCCTGAGTTCAATCCCCACTAACCTCCCTCTCCCACTGGGGGAAAAAAAAAAAGAGTAATATAAATGATGATGGCCAAGCTTTACATTTTGACCACTCAAAGCAAATTTTAGCTAGCTCTTGTCATTCCTAAATAGCCATGATACAGATCTTCTCATATATTGATTGTATTTTCTACTAAAAATCCATAAAATACAGAAGATTCTAAAGAAAGATTCTATTAGAAGGTGCAAGTTCTCAAATTCTATGTTTAGATTTTTTCTCAGCAACTACTCCAATAATATGAACTTTCTTCATTAAAAAAAAAAGTAGTTAATGACTCCTGTTAACTCATACCCCCAAGTTATATTTCTTGGGTTGGCATTTCTGTCTCAAGTATCTTAGATTCCCCTTATACAATTAATTTGCTCATAAGGTACCTTCAATTTTAATTTTCTTGGTGCCTTATTGAGTAATTAATCTATTGTAATAATAAAAAGAGCATGTTTCAGAGCCTCAGCACCTTCCAAAACACAGTATCACTAAAGGTTTCTTAGATGAGGAAGGTGTGTTGAAATTTAGTAGAACTTCATTCCCAGAAACAAAACATAATATTCAAAAGAAGCTGACAAAGTTCCACTTCATTAATTATGTAGGACTGGTCAAAGAACAGAATTATAAAATGATAGAAAACCTCATTAAGATTTTTGCCACTGACATTTCTTCAAATAACTTTGGCAAATACTCAAAAGTGTGGCAATGATATTGAATATACTTAAGTATTTTTATTTAAATTTTGGAGGCCTTTAGAAGCAGCTTGCCATTACTCATCTCCAAAGTGGAGATGGTATTTTACCTCTCTTGCTTATCTGAAAACTCTCGTTTTTAACTACATTCATTTTCAGTGTTTCATATTAGAATTAAGTTTATATTTATTGAGTTCCTACTATTTGCCTGATCCTAAGCTTGTTGCTAGAGAGTCTAAAGTAGGGTACTCCAAAGCTGATTAAAAAATAAATTCTAAAATCAGAATCCTACTTTTAGCATCATGAAGGAGTCAGGTCATTCCCTGAAGCAGAAAATGGATTGAAATTACTCAAAATAGTCACGGAAAGAACTGAAAATGACCAATGGCAGACAGCAATTTGAAAAGTATTTATTCATAGAAAACCACTGCTATGTTGGTTAAGAATGGTGATTTGCAATCTTTCAACATTCTATTGTTTCAATCCTTTCCAGCTCAGGGGGCAAAAGCAACAGTGTCTCTGGCCAAGAGTAATAGTTCGTTTTTAAATTAGTTGTCTAAGATGTTCCCCCCAAAAATGTAGGTCCAGATGGCTTCACTCATAAAATTCCATCAAACATTTAAGAAATAAATTATGACAATCTTGACTAAATTACAACACAAATAAAAAATATTCTGAATTCATATGGAGTCAATATACTTATAACCAAGTCAGACAAAAACATTATATGAAAACTGCAGAATGATATACTTTACAAGCAGAGGTGAGAAAATCCTGAACAAAATGCTAGCAAATCAAATCTAGCAAAATTTAAAAGGAAAATGCATAAGGAATTATCCCAGGAATGCAATTGTGTTTCAGATTTGAACATCAGTTAATGAAGTTCATCCTTTCAAAAGGATCTTGCCTATAATCTTTGACAAATATTTCAACTCATTTAATTTTTTACCTGTGTAACTAATTGTTCTTATTCCTATTTTATAGATGAAGAATCAAAGATTAAGAGGATTTCAATAACTGACCAAATGTCACAGATTCTATAAAGAGGAACAGAGTTTGGCTCAGGACTACCTGGCTATTCTTTCCACTGTGGACTCTGTCTCCCACTGATGAACTGCAATAATGTGAAAAATCCACAGGGTCAGATGAGGGAGCCTTGAGAGTCTTTTTAATACATTGCTTATACTGCCTCCAGTAGCACCTTTGCCAATATCCTTCATTTTCTGAAATAAACACTTAATCCAAAGTGGAACGTCCCATGCTGTTGAACTCATAACAACTACTCTATTTCCCTTGCATAGCACCAGCTTCCCAGGCCGTATGCAACCCATAAAAGTGAAGCATTAGGTGCCCCACATTTCATTTGGTTAGGAAAAGCTTAGCACCTTATCCGAAGGCCTAGGCATAATTCAAATGAAATGGGCCAGAGCCCAGCTTCAGAGGGTGCCTTCTTTTCTTCCACAAATAAAAGCCACGTGGCAGTTCCATTGATTCAAAACACGTAATTAAATATCATAACATCAGCAAATAAAATGTCTTTTATATAAATATCCATGCATACTCTTGCATTGCCCCTATAAGATCTTTTGAAGCATTTAAATTTAAAAAAATGCCATGAAGCACAAAATAATCCACAGCAAGAGAGCATCTGGGATATAGAATTGAACCCTGTGGGAAGCTCAGATCCAGGTCATTTTTTAGAAATGCTTTTAAAGGCCCTTCTAAAAAGCATCAACATTGAAATGGATGAATGAAACATATGAAATTCTTCTCTAATATTTTTAAAAAGTATTAACCCAGAGCTTTCAAACCCAGGCATCCATACTCCAAATCACATCACTCCGGCACCCATTTCAAGACCTGTTCTGAATCACTTTCTCAGATTCCACATGGACCTTCAAACACTCTTCTACACATATCATTATGTGGTTAGTATCTAGCAGTATAGAACAATAGACTGCTAAGTTTGTCTGTTTATAAGATTAGATTTATCCATCTTAAACAACTGCTAAGCATATATGTGCGGGCGCACGCACACACAGACACAGGTATAATAAATTTATTAGGCAATTCTGCTGTTTCCTTTATTGATAAGTTCTATTTTTGTTTGTTTATTAGTAACTTCTATTGTTAAATTTTTCTGAGTTTTTAAGCAGGCATTCTAGAACATCTTCCTTTCTCCTTAGTGAACAGATTATGATTATACCTATGAAAGGAAGTCCATGTGTAGATCTAACTGTATCAAAGATAATCAGATTGGAATGAAATACAAAAAGAAAAATATGAGAATTTCATAGCTGGATGCTTAAGAATTATCTGAATTGCTTGTTAAAAATATAAGTTCTAGGCCTTCACTTGTAGGAGAATTCCTACTCAGTAAAATTCCTATGTGTTTAATGAGTATTCATAATGATTTGAATACTTACAGATAGCCTTTTGTATAAGACTATCACTTGGAGAAAGGTTCAGACTTTTGGGGGAGTATTATTTAAGGGACTATAATTCTGCCTCAAGGCAGTGACTTGCCAAGTGCTCTCATGCTGTGGATGGTATTTGTCAGGAAATAGGAACTTCTAGGAATAAATCTCAGAGGGACAGTTTAGTAATACTTAGTTTATAAATGACCAAAGGAACCATAATTACTTGGAACTCTGCATTCTTGTACAAGCAATATCTTTCTAGGAAATATCTACCCTCGCTTGTTTACTCAGGTTTCCATCAACTGAAAGTGGCATACTTTGCAGGCCCCCGTAACTCCAAATCTACCCTGAAGCCCAGTATACTCAAAATCACATTGCAATTACATAAAGGCCCACCTCAAGAATTTCTTCTTCTAATAAGCCTTTTTAAAACAAAGTATAGTGATTGATTACCGCATCCTTTAGGATGTTTTAGAGTTACAGAAATTGACATTCAAGGAGCTCAAACAATGTAAGTGTGCTACGTAAATCAGAACAATGGACAAGAAATAAAAGAAATGCATGTCAACCTATCTGCCCAGACTTTGGGGCTCCTATGACTAAATAAAGAAATGAAGGCAATCATTGAGAAAAAGAAATTGATGGTGCTTTATGTTTACAATAAATTCACAGAAATGTGGGATGCAATGCTTCCAACAATCTGTATCATTTCTTCCTCTCATCATCATAATCTCTGTGGCCCTATGTCCATCTCTCAGCGAGGATATCCTCTTTCATTTTTTTCTAGGTTATATCAACATGTGATTGGATATACTAAGTAGGCTGTACACCAGATAGCCCAAAATCTATCATCAATGAAGAGAGAAGGATAGTGTACGGGATGATCAGCTCATCTCAAGAGTGTGATGGTTTCCCTGTCAGTTAATGGGCATATTGATTCCAGCAGTTGCCTGCTCTTCAGATGCCATATCACATAAGTTCAGAAAGCCTCCATCTGCTCCCAACTGTGCTGTCATATTTCATGTAAGCCATTCCTTTCTATTTCACAAGTATTCCAATAAAGGTGTCAGACCCAGTTAGGGAAATCAAGTACAAGCATACATTAAGAATGCAAATACAAAATTAAATCAGTGTTAAATCTACAATACATTAAACTTCTGTCGAATTTCATTATAGTGCACTCCAACATCATTTCTTTGGAGAACACCTCACATTGCTGAAAAAGTAGCAGAGATTACTGTAGACATGGCAATTCCCAACCATGAAGAGTTGAGAGTTTTGTCAGTATTAAACGAAATGGACACTTGTACTTCCTGTGTAATTCTATGATTGTGAATATATGTGAGAGGGAATGTATGTGCATGTATTTATGTGAGTATGAATTTATATATATGCACACACAGAGTCTTAAAATCATTCTAGTCAGTTGTAATAGTTCTAATCCTGGTATAAGTGATGTGTACCTTTAAAATCAATATACATCTCAAGCCCTGAGGAATGGAGCTGGCCTTCTCTGAACTAAGACCTCTAAAACTGTGAGCCCCTAAATAACCTTTTTCTCCTCTACAATTGTTCTGGTCAGGTCCTTTAGTCACAGTGGCAAGAAAGCTGACTGAAATGGGACATGTATGGATACCAAAAATTTCTGGTTCACAAGAGTCAATTTTTAAATATTTAGGATTTCTTTAAGGCAGTTTTGAATTTATAGGGAGCTTAAATTGTTCAAACGGTAGTATTTACACCACAGAAATTGGCAAACGCTACAAAAGAAAACATTTTCCCTTCGGTGGTGGAGGCAGGTTTACTAGCACATTAATGACTATACTAAATAACTATAATGCCAGCAACATTGTTGATCATACTTATTTGCTTACAATTAAGATTAGTCAGTCTCACCTTTAAATGGCTCATCTTAACATCATAGTCAGAGAGTTTAAAACTGAAAACTCATATAGCCTTAACCCCATCTCTTAAAGTAAAATGAAGTCTCTTTCAGTCTGCTTTGAAAAGCTATATCCATGTATAACTTTAGGCTTTATGCAGTCATCATGGAGAACAGTCCTGGGTTGACTAGAAAGTGTTCATTGCTCTTTTTCCACAAAGACAACGCCAGCCATCAGGAGGATTTGGCAGAAAAGAACCAACGATTGACTTAGAATTAAAAAATCACTATATAGACCAGAAGTGTAGTTGTTTTATCCTGTAAACTTTTCATTTTTTTTAATCATATATTTAATTCTCTGAAAAAGAGAAAAGGAACTCCTTGCTTAACTTTCATTTTCTTTTCCTTTTAGAGGAATAAGAGAGAAAGATACACCACATGGCTCATTTCTTTGTACTCTGATGTCCCCTTTGAATTCAACAAGATCTAAGTGGCATTATTTACTGAAAGTTTCCTTGAGGCTAAAAACTGGCATTTCTTCCACATCTAGCCTTTTACAGTTGCAAGAATTAGCACAAACAACATCCATATTCATTAGCTGCCCAGAGTATGAACACGTATGATGAGCCTTTAAGGCAGTTTCACCACAGAAGTCAGAAAATGGAAAGAAAGAGGGAAAAAATAATAAGTGTGGGGTTCAAAAGGTTATCTTTAAAGTGCACTGAGCAGTTTTGCGTGATGCAAGTAACTACAGGAATTTGCTATTTAACGATGATGGGTCATGCACAAACTGGGCTTTTCCCAAACCCCTGGTGGGCCGGCAGCATGTGCTCCGTACCCAATGTCTGCCAACATGTGAGGGATGCTAACAGATTTTCCTGTAATGAGCTCACTGGACTGGAGCCCTAGTTAAAGGAGAAGGTCAAAGATTCACGTTAGTTTAGCCCTCTCCAACATGTCCATGTCTTCCTCCTGTGTGCAGGAAGATAGCTTTCTCTTACTTGCTACTGTTTCATGCTAAATTAGTCAACCTGTCAAATGGATCAAAGTAAAAAGGTCATAGCGCCAAAGAAAGACAAAACAGAATAACACACAGGCAACTCTTTCACCTACACACATTAGCACATGTGCCCATTTTTCAGTCTTTAATGAAGTGAGGATGAGCTTTAAGTGAGGGTATTATGCTCCGAGAAAGCAAATTCCATATTAAAAATAAAACATTCCCCAGGATGTAGCTCCAGTGTTCAGCCTATAAGCACATCATGCCCTTAAACACATCATTATTCCTTACCAGTAAATAACATGACATGAGCTCACAGACATTTACAAAGTGATAACATTTTGTTGGACTCAAAGATATTTCAGCCAAGATGTTAAAGGAAGAGACACAATGGTAAAGATCTGAATGAACATAACACATCAGGCTAAATTTTGTTAAGTCTTCATCTAACTTTTTACTCCTTTGTTAAATTCTTAATACCCTATGTCAAATAACCTTTCTCAACAGCTCCACCCACCATTGCTGCTTGTATAAAAAAAGATCTTGCTATAAAGGTCAGTGCAGAATCTCTCTCTCTCTCTTTCATGAGACTCCTGTTTTTGTTCCCACGTTATGTTTGACTCCTACAATAGTGAAAATCTGACAGACACCAAATAGTACTCAACAGGATCAAGAGAATTGAAAATATATTTACAAAGCTATGGGTAGGGTTAATGAGTCAAGCAAGAGATTAAGAACCTAGAGTTTAGTAATAGTGAGATTGTCACTAGTTCTCAAAGGCATGAAATAGCAAAGAGAACAAAAAGTGTTACTGTCACACTGAGAGGTGGAACAAGGGTAAAAGAGCTGTCCTACAAGAACTGTAGGAATAGGGAAAGAGTCCTCCAGAAAACACAGGCCAAAGCAAGAGGGAGGAGGGAAGAAAAAGCTGACCTCTCTCCTCCCGCCTTCTAGTTATCTCCTTGTTTCTCCCTTTGGGCAAATCCAACTAGAAGTCAAAAGACATTTTCATACAGAGCCTGGGATCAACATTCAGATATGGAGGGCAGGGAGGCAAGGACAGAAAGCAACACTCTTAATATGACATCCCATTCTCGTGGGATCTTTGAGGTCAGTGACTATGTGTTTTGCTTTGGATGCTCAACATTTGGCAAAGTATTACCCAAGAACTACCTATTGAACAAATAACCAAATGATTTTGGCAGGACAAAGATTTTGGTCTCAGTGCCATTTGCTCTTCTACCCCCACTGTGACCTATGGTGACTTCTTCAACTTCTGAGACTATATTGCAAAAAAGAGGGAATGTTTGTGAGAACTAGAGCCTAAGGCTCAGGTCATGCTACAACTTAGCCATAAGTTCATCCTTTTTGTTTTTCCTCAAAGAAGTTTACTATTTTCAGTGTTGAAGCACCCTCCAGTTCTTCTATGCTAGGTCAGGCTATCTTCATGTATTTCTCAGCATCCTGTAGTGATACCTAGGATAGAGAGAATAGAACAGCAGTTGCTGTTGCCAACAGAAAACCATTCTCTAGGCAACACAACAGTTCTGACTTTGGGTGGTTGGAATTATAATTTTTCAACTTTTACAATGGTGCAAAACTGATATGCATTCAGCAGAAACAGAACTTCAATTTTGAATGTTGATCTCCTACACTAGCAATATATACTACATAACTCTCTTGCAATGCTGGGCAGCAGCAGCAAACCACAATTCACAGTCGGTCCTACAATCACAAGCATTAACAAATTAATACTCTACTATACTGCCGAGCTATGATGCTCAGAAGGTTAGGTGAATTAAATGTATTTTTGACTTGTGGTAATTTCCACTTATGCTTATTATGATCTCATCAAGATATAACCTGATTATAAGTTGCAGAGTATCTATATAACTTAGAATCAGGCATCCCTTCTCTCATCCTAAAATAGAGATCTCTACTCTATACTCCATAACTTCTTGATAAGTAGGGTGCCACAAAACCCTTCCCCATCTCTTCTCTCTTTCCTCAGTGGTCTCATGATTCTTGTCACTGTCTTTTGGGAGCTTAGCAAGTAGTTCAATCTTCCAAATCATTAGCTTAGCCATTAAAAGTTAGTGAAATCAATTAGTTGACTGCACCCAGTATTCTTTAATATAATAGAATAGAACAAAATTGACAAAATAAAATGTGTTGCAGATAATTACTTAGCTGTGCTCATTAAAAATCACATGTGTGTGTGCATGTGTGCATGTGAGTTGTATTATGTAAAATATATTTCTCACTATGCATTATAGTAAAAACAAGTTTGAAAGCCACTGGACTATGTGACTATTCTTTTTGAAACTACTCATATCACAAAGGAGTTACTCCTACCCATCCTCTGAAGTAGAAGTCTTAATAATACACACTGTTTTATCCTTTTTTTCTCATTACATACTCACATTCAGTTTATGTATACTTCATTTGATTAGTAATCTTTTAAAAAATCTCCTTATAATCCATCTCAATCTTCCTGCTACAAATGAAGACTTTTCTTACTGCACTACCTTCAGTATACATGCATTTTCCATATATCTCTCCTTAATGTATGTTGAAGGTAGATTTTAAATCTTCGGTTTTATTGCCTTGATCTCTTTATACCTTGTGATGGGTTTTATTTTCTACCTTAGTTCTGTGCTCTACTCTCTTCCATGAATAGTGATGACCCTTCACAAACAGGGGAAGAGGACTTTTTCATAAAGTGGAGGTTGAACTTCACATCAGAGCCTATTAGTCTTCTAGAAGTAGTATGATCCCAAGGTCATTGGTCTATTGAGGTTGCTATCATACAGGTTTATCAGTAAAAAAATATTGTAAGTACATGCAAAAGAATTAGAGGTTACATTTGTGTTTCTAGATAGAGGTAAATTATTCAATTTTCTAAACTATGAAATCAGATATAATAATAGTACCTCATATTGAATTAATATAAACTGCTCACCACCACCGCTAGCCTAGAGCAGGTTCTAACAAACAAATGATATCAATATCTGATAAGGTACGTGGTGTATTTTGATTTCTGAACTGATTTCTGGGATCTGATTTTAACTCATTATCTGTAGATTGTCATATGCACACATTTGATAGTTATGTTGCAAAATGCATCTCTCTAACCATTTTCCTTAAAGCCCATGTTTTTGCCCAGGGGTCCATGAGTGTGAGGATCCCGAGAATGTGCCTTTCAAATCTTCCACTGCAGGGAATGTAACTGACTTCTGCCCTCTGATATTCATTAACATGTTCTCATGAAGCCCGCACATCCCACACACTCCCCGCAGCCAGTCTCTGAGCTTGACAAGGATACTAAGACATGCTTATTCCTGGGAGATGGGGACTATGTCCAGCCAATTACTTGGGAACTCCCTAGTGGCCATGAGGAAACCTCTTGGAACTATACCACAGTCAGAAGTGGTTCCACCCAATATTCTTTTCTTTTCTCTTTCCTTCACCTAAGTTATACCTGCATCTTCTCCTACCCCTGGTTCCTTTCCTATAACTGCTCATAGACCTCACCTCTAATCAATACTTCACATTTTAACATCTGCTTCTAGAGGATCCACGGTAACTGGCATAAGATAATACAGTTTTTGTTTAAAATTTTATGTGCAGGAATACCTATGCCTTTTCATATCAAGATTATCTAAGTTTTATCAGCATTTTAAGTGTGTCTATGATCAATGATATTTTTTAAAAACTTTCTCTTCAAGTTCTACTCAAATTATGGATAATACCACCCTACCAAAAAGGTGCTTAAGACGAGTATAGAATACACTATGTGCTTCAGCGTTCTTTTGGCATCATTTTGACATTCCAGGATGTTATTCTTAGTGCCAACATAACATTATGTGAAGCTGATTATTTGTACCCTTGATACTTACATTGTTCTTCTATGGCACTTAAGTCCTTTTGTGTCCTTCTATGGCCATTTTATTTTTGGCTTTTGTTTCTAAACTTTGCTTTTCTTCTCCAAATTAATTTCTTTACATCACAAATAACCTGCTATTTTGGTATTTAAACTTTTAGCATTCTGAATCTATTGAAGGTAGCATTTAGGAAATATTTGCTTTTATTATAAAAAAAAACTAAAAATTACTTGTGAAAATGGTTTTATCCTCTGGAAACCCTTGAAAGTGATTCTTTGTTTACATTAGAAAAAGTCATTAAAATTTGAAGACAATTTTTTTACAAATTAAAGCCTTCACAAAAACCTCCAAAACTCTAAGTTGTAAAAGTTAAAAATGTACATTTTGAATTTTAATGGTACTAGAGATGCAAAGGGTTGAAATTTACAGAATACAGACTTGCATTTAATTATACTAAAATTTTATTTCATATCTCATGTTAACTATCATCAATGAGAAGATAGGACTGTCTTCAAAGCAGTTCTTCTCATTGTACTTTCTATATTTTCAATAATGCCTTATAGTTTATATTTCAATAGCATATGTTATTTATCTTCTCTTTGGAATCAAGCAAGTAGCGTATTTGTCCCTTCTTATCTACTCTACTTAAGCACAGTTTGGGTTCTTGTGATTGCTTATAAACCAGATCAATATTTGGCTCATTAAGATTCTGTGATCAAAGTTCTAAGACTCCATGTTGATCTCCTTTTATCTGTAAACAGACCCTAGTCATCTTGTCTCTCTAATTGCTAAAAGACCTTTACCACAACTTGATATTATACTTTCCATCAAGCCTGGTTTGAGACTCTCTGCCTCCCAAATTTAATCACACTGCTGCCAATTGGGTTTACCTGACACATTCATTCCCCTCTTTAAAGTAAGTTCTATCTCATTTGCAAAGGAGGGCACCTTTCAGAGTCAGTGTTTACAACCACACTTCCAGCCCAGAGATGAGGGCCTGACTTCAAGCAAGCGGCACAAGAGTTATTTCAAATGAATATTTATACATAACTTTCTGGAAGTTATCTTCCTCCACAAACAATCCTCACCAAGCCTACTACTTCTAAAGCATACAATAAGTAGAGAGGAAAAATAATAGAAATAATTTTTTTAGTTTAAGAAATTGGTCTAAGCATCAAAAATTAAGCCCTCATCCTAGTAGCTATGCAGGGACCATTTATATCTCTCAGCAGGCCCTTCCATTGGAATTTGGAGGGCAAAAAATATTTTTTTAATCCTGGTTAATAGTTTGACTTTGTTTCATGTTCATATTATCAAATAACATAACTATTAAGGAAAGTTTATTTAATTCCTTTGTTATGTAGTGTTGCTGAAAGATTAAATGGAATAACAAACATCAGCTAACATTATTTCACACTGCAGTTACTCATATAATGTTAGTTATTCCTTCCTGGCTTTCCCCCTTCCTTCTGTCTACCCTTTCTGAAAAACCTTGAAGGTTATAAACCATGAGGGTAGGGATCTTGTCTAATTTGAGTTGCCAATGTGTCTCCAAAGCATAGTGAATATATAAATTAGTTGAGAAAAGGATTTGCACCAACCATCTTTACTGAATGTCTGCCTATTGGCCATACATATGCTAGGCATAGAAGACGTAAGGGCTATGATGGGTTAGACAATGTTCCTGCCTATAAATAATTTATAACATACAGTGACAGACACATACAATTCTAGCTATTATATAGGGCAGTGAAATAACTACCACAAGGGAGAAGAAATGTAGTATGAAAAAACCTGAGTATATTGCTATTCAAAGAAGATACTGAATCCAGGAATTCTTCTGAAATATTAAAAAAAAAATAGTTCATTGATATTTTAAGAACAGGTTATAAAGCATTAGTTACTTTGCTATTCTTGTTGTCTACCTCTCTAAGCGGAATAAATAAGACAGGTAAAACTATTCTGCTTTTTGTGCTTCTGGATCTGAGCATAGAACTATTTTGAGCACCAATCCAAAGAATATCAAGGCAAAGAAAAAAAAAAAGAAACTAAATTGAAGAAAGTCACAGAAGAAAGCAAAATAGAAGAAAAAGATGAACAGAAACTGAGTATCCTGATGGAAAAAATCTGGCTTAAGTGGAAAAGAGCAGAAATTTTTATGACTTAGATCGTGCTTATGACTATATGAGAAGAAATAGCGGCTTGGTTTGGATCAATAAATGAATATGACATAGCTGAGTACATAGATGCTAATGATGATCATAATTGATATTTCACACTGATTTTCAGCTTTCATTAAAAAGTTGAGGACAGAGAAGACCCCATCTTGTATCAGTATCTCTGATAGCTATGAAACATTACTGGCAAAAATACATGTTGTTGGGCGAGGGGACTCAAATTGATGAGACATAACAAAAGAGACAACTCATCTGAAATTGTAGTTTTCCCAAACTAAGCTGAAGGTTAATAGCATAGAGTCTTGGGATAATCATGAGTTTAAAAAAAGACTAAATTTGGAAATTAAATCTATCTTTGGGTGTATCTATAACCTTGAAATTTTACTTTGGAGCTTCTAAAACTCAGTTTCCTCATCTGTAAAATATAAATTTTATATTTGTATTTCATAAAATTCCTAACTCATAGGATTAGTATATGACTTAGTTTTATGTTCATGTTTTATGTGCATACATAAAATATATGTACATGTATGTACATATGTCAGTCTCATATATATACTATACCTATTATATATATACATACCTATGTATAACTTTTGTGTCTTACACATATTAATCAACCAAATATTGGATATTTTTGCATGCTATCATTTCATTTATTTTAGCTGCCTGAAAACCTATAATCATAAAATAAAAAATACACAAAACTTGAAAGGAACAAATAAGAAAGTGAGACATCTCAGAAATGATCTGAAAATAAACTAAAACAAGGTAACTAGAAATATTTTTCCATGTGGTAATGAAGAGTAAGGAGCAGAGTTTGAATGTAATGTGCATCCCTGCAATTTGATGCAATTCACTTTACATTATGTAGATGCCAACTGAAGCGACTTAATTAAATCAGCCTTAACAGAGAGGCTGTGGGTTAACTTCCCTGCCATCCAAACTGGTCTTCAGGGGCCTTTCTAACTAAATCAACTAAGTCAAAAGCTACTTCTGCCTCTTTTTTTTCCCAGACTTGAAATGATACAGAGTCAACACTGTAGTCAGCAATAGATTGATTATGGCCTTTGGGAAGTCACATGGCTTGATGTTCCAAATCCCCAGCTGCTTCTCAAGGTCAAGCATGCCTTACTTGAATGAGATATTTATTCCTGAGAACATGCTGTCAGTCCTGAAAATATCTTGAGGACCTAGATAAGAACATTACCCTGGAGAACTGTTTCTTTGGGGGAATCTTATGGTTGCCAGTGTAGTCTGTCAGAAAATAATTACCTGAAAATGTGCTTAACTTGCCTTATTACTGAAAGAAAAATGCATTGCAATGCTGCAGTAAAATTACTCTACAATAAATATGCTTCTTAGGCACCTTCCGGTATGCAATAATGAAAAAATATAAAATGCGTTTCTGAAGGAAAATTTATATGTATACGTGTGTGTATATATATACACACATAAATATATGTGTATATATATATGAAGTCTATACATATATGTATGAAAATTTTAGCCAGAAGTTGCATATTTTAAAAAGCAAAAATGTGTTCTTTGAGAAGTGTCTCTTCATGAATTCTATGTTTCAATAGCGGCACCTTCCAATGAGTTTATATATATTATTACTAATATATGTTTATTTCTGGTGTGTTGTTAGTATTCACAGTTTGCTTTTAATTTCACTTTTACTTTTACTTGTTCTTTGTAAGAACAGTTTATGTCCATTGACAACAGATGGATTGATTCTTCAAAGTTTATGCAACAAACATTTATTAAGCACATACTATATGGAGGAAATGCCTATACTCTAGAAGAAAGCATAATATAGTAGTGGAAAATGTATACTTTGCCTGTGACCTTGGGTTTAAACTCAGCTTCTTCAGTTACAGAAGACCTTTGGCCGTTTTTCCATCTGCTCCCAGAATCTCAGTTTCCTCATATACATAACCATACAAATGACACATTATTGAGAGTTTAATTAAGTAATATACAGAGCACAGATATTTCCTAATGTCTAATATGTATTCAATGAATGTGAATTCTTCTACAAGCCTGAGGTTAATGGTGACTAGAGAGTTATGTGACAAATGTATCTTTCTCCCAGGGGCAGAGATAACTATTATGTTTATCACTCAAATCTGTGCTTCAGTATTAATCATGTTAAAGGCATCCTGTGTTACACTAGCTTCTTAGTTATACCAAGCAGCAGTAAAGGAGAGCTGATATTTCCAGAACTGTATTATAACTCATTTGGGATATGTCCTAAAGAAGTATAAGGAATCATAGCACTAGGAAGTCTAAATACATTCATAGATTGGTCTTCGGTTTGTCTGATACATTGTCTTAGATATAAAGAATTTTATAGTTTATTAATGAGAGCAGTTAATTCACATACCCCTGGGTGGTTTTGATTTATTTGCATGTAAAAAGGAACACACTATCAAATGCTGGAATTTACCCTTTCAATAATTAGCAAGAGTTCTATTAAATTCTGCCAAGGCTATTCTTTCAACTTACAGGTTGCAATCTCTGTTCAAAGGAAAGATTTTAATTATCTCCTTAACCTCTCTCAATTCCACTATGATTAATAACTGATTGCAATTTGCCTCCTTCTGGGCTTTTCTTGGCTTGGTATCCATAGCTATATATCCATTCTATCCTGTCCACCTTTTCGAAACTGAAAATTTGTTAACACCTTATTCTTGTTTTTCAGTCCTTTTTTCTGTTGAAAGAGGCATCTGCTTGATCTTCTAAAGTTTCATGAAGACTATAATATTTCACATTTCTTTAGTTACATACAGATTAGGTAGTCAGTAAATATCGTTGACTAGGAAATTTTGTCCCATTGAAAGATTAAAAATAAGTATGACATGTGCTCCCTTATTATGCGTCTCTGTGCATGCAGCTCCAGGTCCAGCTCAGACATGAACTAAATGGGAGAGAAGGGGATATAAAAGAGCAAGTATCCAGGCTACTGCTGTGATTCTGAATCTAGTGAAGACTGCAGAGAAGTCACAGGTGTCCAATGCTCCTGTCCCCTTTGGGTCCATATGGTTCTATTTTTACTTCTGGTTTTACTCTTCTCTAAAGTTATAAATGACTTGGTTAATTCTTTTAGTAGTGTTCCCCAATATAGCTGTTTGGGGCTCCTAATTCTTTGTGAGAGTTGACTGAGCTCTTACGGTCTTTTCCTGAGGTGAGTGGAACTACAGCATCTTCTTTGTCTAGTTTTCAAAAGATTCATGAATTTGCAGGTCCCTAGAAGGATTTTATTCTTCAACAGGGCAGTAATAATGATTAAAATGATTAATGAAACAACGAAGACATGGACTGTCAATAAATAACACAGCAGAGAGACTGGAAATACAGATACCAATTCTGGAGTCAGACTCCCTGAAAATGAAACCCAAGCACTACTCCCTAGCTTCATAATCCTGAATGAGCTACTTATGATCTTTGAGTGTCTATCTCTCCTGTAATACATGGATAATAATAATTTCTACCACATAGGGGTTGTATGAAGATTAAAATAAAAATCCTTGTTATATGATCAGTATTGCCTAGCCAGGGACAATTATTACCTAATTACTGTGGCAGAAGAATGTTTTGATTTAATTTTGATCAAGTTAGAAATCAGAACACTGAAGAAAGAGAGCCCACCAAGTAAATCCCCTAAGAAATGGGTACATAAAAAACTGAAGGTCATACATTCTTTACTAACATGTTTCAACTAAAAGAAAAAAAAACTTCCTCTTTATTTCAAGAAAATCACTCAGATCCTTTGGGATTAAAGGAAAAGGAAAAAGCAAAAGCAAGAGAACACAATTGTGCATGACCAGTCCCTGACGGGTCTCCTGTGATGTAACCATCAAGCTGCAATCAGAAGGTTAAATGAGCAGAATTGTTAGAGGGAACGAGAATTCACTAAGGGAAACTCCTGCTATGGGCCCTTGAAAATTCATCTTTCAGAAAATGAAACAAAAAAATTGTGCTAAGTCTTTTTAATCAATGAATAATTTATGAATGATCAGCAGGAACATCCATCCAGGCAACTGATTAAATGCAAAGTATTTTGATAACAGAAAGTTCCAGGTAGGCCTCATAGGGGGAAGAAAGCATCCCCAGCAATCAGTGCCGTTCCATATATTGATGGATATTGGCCAGTCTCTTCCTAGCAGACTATTTCCCCAACCCATCCCCCTTGATCACTGGCAGGAAAAGTTACCTCCTCTGTGAGTTTCTTTCTCCTGTCAAAATGATAGAGGTTAAATGTGGATAAGAAAGGCAATTAAAATAGATCTGTCACAAGTGTGCTATCCCAGTGTGCCATCCTGATTTCCTTCTCTAGTGTGAACTGCTACGAAGGACGGTAATTGAAATTTGCCAATGTTGACAGCTGATGACTAATATAGAGATTTTCATTACATATCCCCCTTGGAATAGAAAAGAGATGAATGCATATTAAACTCCAGATGGAGGCAGCTGTGGACAGGGAAAAGCAGACACTACTGAATTTAGCAGTGCAGTGACTGTTTGGAGAACCCTATGACCCTCTGTAATTAAACAGAGACAGCGTTAGTTTTCTTCATCTCCATCTCACTCTTTCCAGCATTACTATTATCCTCATGGTCCATGGTTGCTAATACCAACAAGAATCCCCACCCATTTCCCTGTGGCAGAGTGAGTTTGAAAAAAATATATGCATTCCACAGCTCCTTCACATTTGAAAATGTTATGGTGTTATAAGATAGAAACCCAGATGTCATTTCTATTTTTCATTTGCATTAGTTTAGTTTTGTATGTGGTTTTCCTACTTACCAAAATCATTCAAGGAAACCAGGTTAGTTGTTATATTTTCTAAGTATAACTGTGACAAAACATACCAAGCAATCTCTTTTAGTTAAAACTTTGCTGAGTTTTTGCTCTGGTCAAGAATGCATACAGACTTAAATGCATTTCTGGTGTGTGGGGCAGAAAGCAAAGGAAGAATGAAGTTGTGGTACAACATCTAAGATAACCATTACTGTATAAAAATCTACCTCACACTACTTGACTGTAAACAGCACAATTGTTATATCACAATTATCTGTGATCAGAAACTTGGGCAAGACAGCTTAGGTGATTTTTTCAGTTTCACAGGGCATGAGTTAAGTACCCCCAGTAGTATTCAGTTGGCAAACAGACTGGCCTTGAGCATAAGATAGCTTCACTTACATTTCTGGTGATATTTACTAAATTCTCATTTTCTGTATTGATGTTCTGGCATCTGTAGTCTTGCTAACCCAGGAGACACTGTTCTTCCCAAAGTAAATGAATTCCCAGAGACAGCAAATTATCTCACAATGAGAATAATTTTCAATATGCAGACAAACCAATACAAAACCAGAGTTTCTCAACTATCCCCCTTGGTCAGATTCTCACAGAGCTTTTACTCTTAGGGCCCAAATTTCCCTGTCCTAATTACTTCAAGGTCGCCTACCAGACAACTTGGGTCGCTCCTACACCCAAAGCAAGATTAAATTATTAAAAAGTAACCAATCCTAAACATTTGCACTTTCTCCTCACTCTTTCTGTCTCAGTCAACTCTAGTATTTCCTCCATGTGGCCCTGTTTGATGTGACCTGCCTTCTCCTCTTGGGAACAATGAGTAATGAGCTATTCTTTCAATAGCAGTTGGCTCCTGATCTGGTGGCCTCATCATACTTGAATAAAGGTAAAACTTACATTGAAATTTTTAAAACCAGGGGCCTAGAAAGTGTGGGTGGAAGCCTGCGCTCTGCTGGGACTCTCATGTAAGAACAGCTCCATATCATTCCAGAGTATTCAGACTTTTTACAGAACCCTCAGAAAGAGGATTCTAAGAGACTTGGAAAGAAGCTACAAGATTTCTTATGACCTTACTGTGGAAGTCTGAGAATATCAATTCCTCTTACGTAGTGAAGTTGCTAACAGAGCCCAGGCTCGAGGGAGGGGAATTGAAAAGCCCAGGCTCAAGGGAGGGGAATTGAACTATATCTCTCCAGGGGCAGTGTAGTAAAGAATTTGCACCCATCTTTAATTTACCACAAGCAAGTTCAATTCAGTTGAGCTTTTGCAGATCCCTTAACTGATGATCAGTGCGAGTGGGGAATTCTGAAGGGATCCTAAAGAAAGTTGTTTCCTAAGTTTGTGATCTCCTTGGGATTAGTCTTTTCCAGGAGTATCACTCAGAATTTCTACATGGTTTCTGTCCCAGCTATATCTGATTAATACAGTCTCTGATGGAGAAAACAAGTAAAATAAAACAAAACAAAGGTGGGGAATTTCACTTCAGGAGATATGTTTTGTTCCATGTTAGTGGGGAGAGTGACATAAACGCAATGATTATACAGAACAAGGAAATAAAAACAGCTCCTGGAGGTGTGCAAATGCCTCTAATGAGGTATTAGTGTTGGTTTTGTATCTCACTTGTTTCCTGATCCACAAGCTTTCTAAACATGTGTTAGCATTTGGATATGATGAGAATAATTTGCTCTTACAGACTGAAATTACTTTAAATGAGAAAATGATGAAGTTTAAAAGTGGGTAATTCAGTTGATCAGTCACCAGCAAGTTAATGGCCCCAAATTTACCAGAGAACTTTCCTTTGAGACCAGCTGGCTAAGCACTAAGTCTCCTGCCAAGACTGTGTTTGGTGTTCTTGGGCAAAATCAATGTTTGACAGAAATGTTGTCTCCACCAAAGAATGAAAACAATGCAAAATCAGGCATGTTTCATTCTTTTTAGCCCTAACTGTAACAAAAATATTTAGATGTGCAATGAAGCATTTTTAAACGCTTTACCTATTTATTTTATACCAACATGTAGCAAAATATGATTATACCCTCAATCCCCTTACATAAAGAATATTACACATGCAACTGCCTTTTGTTTTACTAAAAAAGAGTAATCATTCTGCTAGTCTACATTCAAGAAGTTACTGCTTTCCTATCACCAGACAATTGTGCTATTTGACATAATCAGTATGCACTGGATGGTATTTTTGCTAATATGCAAAATCCTACAATGACAATTTAAATGGTTTGCAACATGCACAATGTAATTTGGAGTCACAGCTCTGCCAATTGCTAAACAAGTGCAGCAGGAATGTAGGCTCTCGAAGCATAGAGAGTGCTGTTGGGGAAACAGCTTGTCCAGTTCGATCAAGTAGGCTTTGCTCACATCAAGTCAGAGCTCAAGTCAGCTGAGATCATTTCAGACTCTTACAAGAGAAGATGAAGTACTTCACTGGAAAATTCCATTGCTCACCATGAGTAGGAACATAAGAAAGGCAGATGGTTTTTAGTGGTTAAGAGCGTAAACAGGCTAGAATAATAAAAAAAAGTCCTCTGTCTGAGCCGGGTGCGGTGGTGCAAGCCTGTAATCCCAGCACTTAGGGAGGCTGAGACAGGAGAATCGCAAGTTCAAAGCCAGCCTCAGCAATGGTGAGGTGCTAAGCAACTCAGTGAGACCCTGTCTCTATGTAACACACAAAATAGGGATGGGGATGTGGATCAGTGGTTGAGTGCCCCTGAGTTCAATCTCCAGTACCAAAAAAAAAAAAAAAAGAAAAATCCTCTGTCTGAGACTACATTCTGCTGCCAATTATCTCTGTACACTTGGGTAAGGAAGCTGGGCTCTCTTAAAAGGATTTTTCATCTGTTTGAAAAATAAAAATGGGACTTATTTCTTTGAGATGTTAAGAATTAATTGAAACATTCCATGTAAAACAATGCAAAGTCTGAAAAATAGTAAGTACTCAATGAAAGTTGATGTTTGCTGTTTAAATGGGGAATTAACATATTTTGGAAATGATGAACCCCATGTAAATGGGCTTTAGGGGGCCAAAGATTCTCCTGAAAAATAACAAAGCTCTAGGAAGACATTTCATAACTTTTATCAACAAAAAGAAAGAATCATCACCTTATTATTTTTCGGTAAAGGAGAGGTATGTTTATGAGTTTTCAACATTATTAAATGTTTTACTAAACACTGGGAACTCTGCTGAACCCTGAGGATAAAACAATGAGTCTAAGAACCTCCCCTGAAAACCAGAGAAAGGTAGGTATAGAGGAAGAGAACACAGATATCAGCAACTAATCTGTGAATAAATGTAAAATATAATAAATCTGAAAATGAAGAGCCAGGTGTTACTGAAACAGATAGTTAGAGAAACTAAACTAGATTGTTTACTAAACAATTGCTCAATTCTAACAAGTTAGTAAATTTAGCTCCCTGTGTTGGGATGGACAGGGGTTCATTCCCCGACACTTCATCAGAGACTAATTAAAAGCCAGTAGCTTCAACCCAGGATCATGTGTTTGGTGCAGTTTGTATGTTTATTGCATTTATTGTTCCTCCTCAGTTATCCTACCTATTTTCTTACCTAGAACAAAATAATCATAATAATATTCATAGCTTAAAAATAATATGAAACATTTTAAATTCTCTACAAAATTTTGAGATGTTTTCAGCCAAACAAAAAGTAAAAACATATTTTGAAGTGCTTTGTGGTCATGAACTAATGATTATGTTTATATCATCACCACAGGAAGTCTGATAGATCCTGAGTTGAAGACAAAACTCCTCCCAGGGTGTCAGATGAGTGACACCACAAGGACTATAGAAAATTAAAATCTTCACAGATGAAATTGACAACCTGTTCAAAAGCCTGAATGTTGATTCTCTGGCAAGTCAGTCACCAAAAGATTAAACTATTACATGCAAAATAGAAACTGAAGTCACTTGTGCAGACTTGCCTTTCTAAATGGGAAGGGCACACCACAAACCAGACACCCCTCAGACCCTGGGTTCTGCTTTGCAGGCAAACAGGGCTGGACTCAAATTCTATCCCTGGGTCTACTTAACATGAAACAAGTCACTTCACCTCGCTGAGCTTCCTGTCCTCATCTGTAGGCAGGAAAATGGGGTATTGTCTGTGTTAAGCACCCAGAGCAGTGCCTCAACTCCATGTGTGAAATCACTGAACATTAACCTCTTTCCATGGAGATGACTGGACTTAAGCTGGTGTAGGTCAAGGAGACTCTTTGGAACTCAGATATTAGAATTATTTTAGTAACCCATCAGTTTCCTAATATACAGCACAGGGAGGCGCTCATTGTAAAATGTGACACAATTTCTCTCTCATCAGCTAAATTTCCAAAAGTCAAGTGCTAGGTTGATTCTCCGTGGTTTGAATTATCTTAACTGTAGCGATGAATACAGACGCTTCCCATTCCTCACCACTGAACCGGTCTGGGCTGATGCTTTTACGAGGAACATTAAACCGTGGTCAAGTTGCTTCCCCTCTCTGAGTATCAGTTGCAGGGGACATGGTGTTCTGAGACTTACCTAGTTTAGTACCTTGAAGGGTTGCTACTTCAGGGGGTGAAAACTATGGAGCAAACAGAGGAATCTGGATCCTCAAAATACCCCAATACCCAAACTTGAATCCAAGTAGCTTCAATCTTACATGCTATGTGCTGTGACTTGCTACGTGTAAGGAGTATATGCTATGGGCATGCCTGGACATGCAGGGGACTCATGCAGGGTTGCTGACCATAAGGAACAGCAGCCACTGACTTGCTTAGTCATGCCTGCTTGCAATGATGGGAGCCGAAAAGAAGTCCAGCCCATGCAATCGAGGGCTGCAAAGGAGCCCAGCCCATGTAATGGACAGAAGAGCAGTGGGGGGTACCTAACAGCAGGCCTGCTGGCTACGATTGATAGGGGGGCACAACCCATGCACATGCACAGAAGGAAGGCCCAGTAGCAATTATACTATCTCACTGGACATAACCAATGGACATTGACTTTTACTGGGTGTAACCTATCACCAGTCCACACGACCAACTTAGTCCACCCCACCAACTTGGAACTGCTTTTAAACTGCTGGCCCTGCTACAGTTTGGGGGGCTTGCTCCAAGGACATCAATGAGACCAGCCACCTTGCTGTCTGTCCCTGGGTCAGCTCCACCATTCCCTGACGTCCAGCCACCGGCTGAAGAGAACCACCAGACAAGGACAATGTCTGTTCTTTGGCTAAGAGAAGTCACCTGGCATTGGAGGTATTTTGGGGCTTGTGGTTACCTAGGATTATATAAATTAATTGTAATGTTTAGGATTGTGTGAATTGTAATGACTTAACCACCCTAGAATAGTGTAACTTACCTATAGTGCTTGATTAGTGTGCATCAAATGCTAGTTGGGGTGCCAACACGCCCAACACTTTTTGCATTAATTAATTATATCAGATGATTATTGAGATTGAACATACACTTGCATTTAAAGACAATCCACCTCCAAGTAATTATTAATTACGCATGCTGCTCGTGACACTACGTAAGATGGTTTTAAAAGGCTTTATATGTCAAAATAAAGCAAGGTTTTAAGAGAGCACACTCTCTGCCCAGTCTGAACTTGCTTACTTCTCCAGTCCCATTCCAGGAAATTTTATTTCTTAGTCACTTCCCATAACAGCATTGACTCTCCTTCCATGTCTTCAGTCTGCAAAGCTCTTTCCCACCTCAGGGACTTTGTATATGCTATTTCTTTTGCTTTCAAATCTTTTTCTACCACTGGCCAGTGAATAACAATTCTTTATTCTCTGGATTTCTTCTTATTAATCACATCTTTCAAGATCTTCTTTCACCACTCCTTTCTAGTTACTCTTCCCCCCACCCCAAGACTTAAATAAAAGACAGGACACCCAATTAAATTTGAAGTTGAGATAAACAATAATAATTTTCAATCCCTCATACTGGTACTAAAAGATTGTTCACTATTTATCTGAAATTCATCTGGTGATCTTGAATTTTTATTTGCTAAATCTGGTGACCCTATTTTGTCTTATTACCTTTTTTCTCAGAAAACTATATAGTTTTTATTCACAGTAAAGACACTACAATTGTGATTATTTATTTAATATGTCTCTGAACTACTGGACTTTAAAGCTCTAGTGGGCAGGATCTAGTATGTTCATTTCTTTTCTGTATATGAAGTAATTAGTGCAGTGCTGAGCACAAAAACATTCTGTATCACTTGAGTTCATGAATGCACATATATATAAATAGAATGAAGCATGAATTGGACTCTCAATAAATTATAAATTTATAAAAGGCCTCCTTGAACATGAAATACATAAACTAAAATATTATTATGATTATTTATCTATAAAATTAGGGCTTGAATTATACAATCCCCCTAGACCATATTGAAGTAAAAATTATTTGATTGCATACCTTGCAACTGCCCATTAGCACTTACATAATGATTTCTGAAGTTCTGAAATAGTTCAGCATCACAATAATAATACATATGGTTATTTAGCCAACTACTACCACATATAGAGAAAAAAGATTTCACAGACCTTCCCTTCTCTAAGTACAAGTAGAAAATTCTGAAAAATAAGCACTGCCATAAATCTCTTCTCCCTGGACAGTTTCATGACCATGAATAAGAAGGAAAGTCAATACCAATACTAAAATTACCTTTATCTTTCATTATATACTTCCATTACATATATATATATAATATATAACACATATACATGTATACATACATTTGTTTATATATACATATAGGTATATAAATATACACAAACACACGTAGACACATATACCCTATTTCCTAGTTACTTTTTCACAACTTACCCCTAGGCCAAAACCCGTTTTACTTTGCATTTCACATCTCTGCAATTTATTATTCTTTGTTCAAAAGGTATTGTTTTAGGCAGCTTTCTCACTGCTGTGACCCAAACACCTTACAAGAACAATTAGAGGAGAAAAAGTTAATTTGGGGGCTCACAAGTTTTCAGAGATCTCTGTCGACAGATAGCTGGCTCCATTCCACGGGGCTCAAGTTGAGGCAAAACATCATGGTGGAAGAGTGTGGCAGAAAGAAGCAGCTCAGGACATGGGACCAGGAAACAGAGAGAGGGAGAGACACTCCTCTCACCAAGACAAAATATACGACCCAAAAGAGATGCCCCTATCAACCCACCTCCTCCATCTACAGCCAATCTACCCACAGTTACCACCCAGTTAATCCCTATCAGGGGATTAATGCACTGATTAGGTTAAGTTTCTCATAACCCAATCATTTCACCTCTAAAACTGCTTGCATTATCTCATACATGAATGTTTGGGGGACGCCTAATCTAAATCAGATATATAGGTTCTTTGTCATTCTAATTTTCAGGGCCCTAATCATTAAGCTTAAGAAAGAAAAACATGATCTCTAGTCCTTGAATGGACCTTTGATCTAGGTACATGATTCATTTTGTTGAAAAATCTAAACACTTGTCCTAATTAACACAGAGAATGTACAACATATTCTGGGTTGCTTTGGTCAATCTTCATTTCACCTTGTTACGTTCAGATTTACTTTTCTCGGGACCCCCTCCAGCCAGAGCAAATTAACTACTACCAAGTACATGTGGAAGTATGCAGGAATTAGGCCATAGGAGTGAAGTCAAGGCTATCGGCTTTTGTTGGTGGCTTTCAAGACCTTGAAATTGTGAGGCTTTCTTATAGCAGCAGTCAATGCCATTACCCAACCTCTTTGATGTTGGGAAGCAGTTGCCATGGCAGTGGGAATGCAAGTGTCATTCTGGGGACAGCCTCTACAATAGTGCTTTGTTAAGAGAGCAATTATGTATCACTCTTGAAGTCACTCCAAAGGTACAGCTCAGTCTGCCCACTCAGCCCTTTAACAATTTTACAAGTACCTAATCCCCTACATTAAACTCCCTCCTGCTTTAAAAACCTACTGTGGATTCTGTTCCCTGCACTGGATCCTGACTGATGCAGCAGACAATATGCAGACAACAAATTCCATTCAATGTCTATTTGGCTTTGAAGTCCTACTTTTTCCACCACACCAGGCTATGTATAATTTTATTTTTTTAAACAAAAGCATATTTAATTTGCTCTTTGTTCTTTATTTTCATAATAACAGATGATAAAGTCTATTGTAAAGATAGTTTCTAATATGAATGATAATAATAAAGACCCCTAAATCTTTTTTTTTTTTTAATTTGACGGCTGGTAACTTTTAAGTCTCCTCCTTTAAGCCTCCTCTCCCTTCCCCTTCTATCCCAGATCTGTTCAATCTGAATACAAAGGTTTGGTGCTCTTTCCTAGGACTGTTAGGAAGGTAAAACCAATTCTAGGAGCCCACAGAGCCCTAAATCAGTCTCCTTCCTCATTCCCCCTCAGAGAGGGCTGCTCTGCCCAGAAAGCCTCACTGTGAGAATCACAACCTTCATCTTCTCTTGCTGTGCATATGGTAACATCACTCTTGACTTGCAGGCCAAATTTTGACTGGGATCCATCTTACTTTTACAAAATGACAACAACAATGACTGCAGTATTGTAATCTTCTTAGAAGCAATTTAAGTAAAAAATGAAAAAAAAGGAGAATGTCTGATCTAACTGGAGGTAAATCTGACTCACACATAAAATTTCTTGAGGAAAAAAAACAGCTTTATTTGAAAAACCTTTGCCTAGAAACATATGTGAAATATCTGTGCATTAGAACCTTTTATGTGAAATCCAATTGTAATTCATTCCAATAGCTCCAATAGAATTGCAATTATTTTCCACATCCAAGTGTTTTCAGAAATAGCCGTTGTGTTAAAGAGCAGCTTTAATGCAGAACCAATATGAGGTTGTTAAATATTTTAACTACTGAGTGAGTGACTAAGAATTAATATTTGAGGATTAAAATTCATTGATTATTGGATTTCTGCTATCTATCATTATAAATCAATGATTACTGTTTTTTATATGCAACATCTTTTATTTAAGAAGTTGATAAATCTAACAGCCTAAGCAGGGACCTAAGTGCTACCTATAGATACCACAGCATTTCAAAGTAGTTTCAAAGGAAGACAAGACCCTCTTCATTGTAGAGATATTTATATTTCAACAAATGAAACAAAATCAAAAAATTTTAGAGTTACATAGACCATTTGAAATCACGAACTTTAAACTCTTTATTACAGCAACAACAACAACAAAAACTGATTCATATGTGAAAGTGCTGGTGCTATCTGGGTACCAGATCTTACAACAATCAACTCAGCATTCTTATCGCTCAATATTTCCCTAATAACTCTGATAGAAAATCAATAACCCTAATTCTGGAAAACATATTTTTGGAAACTTTTAATATGATATTGTATCAGTCATATTTCTATCACCATAACAAAATGCCTGAAACAGGCTTCTTATGAAGTAAAGAGAGTTTTATTTTGGCTCATGTTACTGGAGGATTATGTCCAAGATCAGACAACCCAAACCCTTTGGACGTCTGGTGATGATGTCACATAATGTTGGAAGCAAATCACTCACATCATCAGCTAGGAGGCAGAGAGAGAGACAGGAAGGGTAGGCTCCCATACCACTTTTGAGATCCTGCTCTCTCTGATCCCATGACCTCCCAAAATGCCCCAGCTCCTAAAGATCCATAGCACTTCCCAATATCACTATCCTGAGGTCCATGCTTTTACATTTGGATAAAATCATAACAAATATCTATATTTTTAGTTTAGAAAATTTGTTCATATACACTCACTAGCTTGTAAATAAGTTACTGCTAGCTAACATGACACCTTTGAACAAGGAAAAAAAGACAACTATTTTGGGATCTTTGTAAATGTGTGTCAATCTAAAACAAATCTAAACCAGAAGCTCATTTTGAAAAATGTGCATTATATCTAACCATCTAATCTGAATATCCTCTGATTTTGAAGAAATTCCTTTTTCTTACTTGCAAAGTAGATGATTATGTCATTGCAAAGATTAAAGGATAAATGCATGCAAAGTATTTAGCTTAAATTCTGACACTTTAAAAGAGTAAATAAGTATTTTCCAGGGCTATGGATACAACTCAGTGCTAGAGCACTTACCTAGCGTGTGCATGGCCTGGGTTCACTCCTTAGTATGGAAAAAACAAAAACAAAAAAACCCACAGATGGATGAGGGAGGGTTACCATTATCATTAACAAAATATCAGAAGTGTTCTTTCTCCCTTCCTACTCCCTTGTTTACTTATTGTTGGATTGGAATGTGCAGGGATCATTAGTCATACTGTCAAGCTTCAGGTTTTTCCATCCATGAGAATGATAAAAAAAGCAAATAATGTATATCACATTATCAATCTTGATGCACGTGTGGTTGTCTGTTACTGTATAATATGAATTACACATGAGGAGGGCCATTAAGGAAAAATCTCACAGAGAAACAAATATTAAAATATCTTTTAAATATTAAAATGGATTTTAAACTGGGCATGGTGGCACACATCTGTAATCCCATTGAGTTTGGGAAGCCAAGGGAAGATGATCACAAGTTTGAGGCCAGGCTCAGCAACTTAGTGAGATCCTGTCTCAAAATTTAACCAAATAAAAATTTTAAAAAACTGGACTATATTGTCATGTAGACTGCCCCTGCATTCAATCCCTGGTACTGCATAAACAAACAAATATGGAAACATGAAATTCAAGCAATAGCTTTATTCACTGTAAAGCTGAACACTTAATACTTTAGATGCAATTTAATATGCATATGTTAAAAATTACTATGCTTAAAGGAAAAAAGAAAATGAGAAGAAGTTTAAGGTTAGTATTTATCCTAAAGGGTGTTAAATCATACTGTAAATAACATCAACATAAAATACTTCAATTATATGCATATGTTACTAGGGAGAAATATATGAAGACTTTTATCATGGTTATAAATTTCTTAAATCTGTCAATTTAAAAAAATTAAGATTATTTTACTAGGGGATAAAATAAAGAAACTTTGAAAAAATCTTTGTTATTGACCTTGAGCATGCAAATTATGAAATGACATTTGCATACACTAAGTATGACCAAGCAACAAACCAAATCTTTTTTATTAGACTGACTTCCATATTATGTTATCTGACTAGAGTAAGGTCCAAGCCTTACTTTTTATTGGTTTATGGTGTGTGTTTTAATTATACATTAAATACCTTTGTAAGAGAGAAATGGACTATTTAGGACTTGTTCAACATCTTGACGTTCTTAGGGGGAAATTAATCTGGAAGAAGTACTGTTATTTCTTCCCAGTCCGAGCAGAGATAGTGAGTGTGGGGGCCACGGAGGTGGCGGTCTTTATAGGCACTGATTGCACTAGTCTCCTTGTTTGTCTTGATAATTAGCTGAGGGGTCTATCAGTCAGAGATGACTATAAGAACTTCTTCCACCCTTCTGTAAGTTTTTAGCTACTGGGAATATAAATAACATGCCAGTCTCTCTCTCCCTCACTCTCTCTCTCCTATCTCTCCTCTCTCTGTTCTTGCCTGCTTCTCTGTTTCTGTGTCTCCATGTGTATCAATCTCCCTCTTCTTCTCCCTCTCTCCTTTCCATTCCCTCCCCTGTGTGTGTGTGTGTGTGTGTGTGTGTGTGTGTGTGTGTGCTCACTCTTTACTCAAACCTCCACTCATTTTCCCTTCCCCTCTTCTCTCCAGCATCGGTTTTAGTTTAGTATGACATTGTTAGGGTTTTTGAATTAAACTGTAGCTCTGTGCTGTGAGAAGCAATATACAGTATAGAAATTTAAAGTTTTTACTCCAGAGCCATACAGCTTGGATTGCATTCCAGATTTGCTATTTACAGATGAGGATTCTGGCCCTTTGCTTAATCTCTCTAGGTCTCGATTTTCTCATCTGCAAAATGGTGACAATAATAGCTCTTCTCTCAAAAGAATATTGTAAAGATTAAATGAGTCAATATGTATAAAGTATTTTAAGCAGTTTTTAATTCATAATAGTTTCTGTAGAAATGTTTATTACTATTATTAGATGATTCCTACTGGAATCATCTATGACAGGAAGCTTGGGCAGAATAATCTATGGGATGAGAACTTGGCAAAGACAGTGGCTCAATGATCAAAAACCTGTTTCTGCATTGGGCAGAAGGCAGGCAAATGCTCCCAGATGTTCTTCAATAGATGAATGGATAAAGAAACTGTGGTACATATGCACAATGGAATATTATTCAGCAATAAAAGAAAATAAAATTATGGCATTTGCAGGCAAATGGATGGGACTGGAGAACATTATGCTTAGTGAATTAAGCCAATCCCAAAAAAACAAATGCCGAATGTTCTCTCTGATTAGTGGATAAGGATACATAAGGCGGGTGGGAACGAGAAACATAGGAGAAATGCAGGACTCTGGATGCGGCAGGGGGGAGGAGGGAGGAAGGAAAGGGGAATGGGTATAGTAATGATGGTTAATTGAGATGGTCATTATTATCCTTGGTGCATGTACGAAGACACAAATGGTGTGACTCTATCTGGTTTGCAACCAGAGAAATGGAAAAACTGAGCTCTGTTTATGTACTATGACTTGAAACGCATTTAAATAAAATAATTAAATTTTTTAAAAAAAGAAAATGAACATTAATGTGAAAAGGGACATAAGGAGGCTAGGAAAATAGGAGGCTGCCCCACAGAAGGGAGGGAGTACCCTGTCACAGCTTTTGAATTTCTGAGAGCTTGTTAAGGAATTCGAGATATCCATGGGTCAGACGAATGATCAGTTTCCTCAGCTGAATAATATCCTCCACACCAAAAGAACAAAAAAGTCCAGATTCTATTCCTCAGGCCTGTAAACATATTACCTTACATGCAAAAGAAATTTTTCAGTTGCAATTAAATTAAAGATTTTGAAATGAGGTGATTATCTTGCGTTATCTGTTTGGTCTAAACATGATCACAGGGGTTCTAATAAGTAATAGTGAAGCAGAGGGATGGGGAGGTGCTTTACTGCTGGTTTTGAAGATGCAGGAAGAGGCCACAAGTAGAGATATGTATACAACCTCCAGAAGCTGGAAATGGTGAGAAAACAGATTCAATACTAAAGCCTGCAGGAAAGAATGCAGCCCTTCCAATATTTTGTTTTTGTTCCAAAAAGGATTCATTGGACTTCTAACTTATTAAATCATAAGATAATAAATTTGTGTTGTTTTAAGCCAGTAATTTGTTATAGCGATAGTAAGAAACTAATAGCTTCCCAGTGTTGCCATGCCTTGTACTTTTTTTTCCCACCAAGAAACATAATAAAGTATCATCACTCTATAGGGCTGCTTTGAAGATACTAAGGAACCAAGAGGCCAGGCCATGTGGATAAGAGTGGCATCAACATTTGCCCAGCCTGTACTTCTGTCTGCTCCACACATTTCCTCTTAGTCTCCTCTCCTGAACTACCCAAGAAAAGATTCAATTCCATTTTCAAGGTTTGGTTGAAAATTATGTATACATAAATATTTGTTAAGAATTTGAATATTTGTATTTTTCATAAATAGTACACAGGAAGCTCTGTTTCCTGTTAGTGGCAGAAGAGGAAGTATTCTGAAATTAAAGGCTTTCTCTTGACTCTACAGTCATTCAAGGCCAAGGTTACCTGAGCCTTGACCGCTTCCTTGCCCTGTATTCAGTCTCTAATTGCTCATTGAGATAGTGACAGGGTATCTATCAGTCAACAACTAGTCGACTTTTCTTCCCAAGTCTTGCTAATCTTGAGCCAATAATTGTTTGGTAACCTAAATTAATCTCTTATCTCCTTGCTCAGCCTGATATACCAAGACACTTGGTACCAAAAATACATCGTCCTTATTCCCCTTCACTTCATACATTTCTCAGTCTTTGACCCAGTTCCCTGATCTGTGAGCTACACAGCAAGGCACTGATCAATTCCATCACTTTCTGCTCCAGCTAATGAGACACATGTCTCATCAAGAACTGAAATTCATGTTTCTATCAAAGAAGGAGTAAGGAGAGTAAGGATGAGAAAGATTGCATTAACCCTGGGAAATATACAGAGACCCCAGCTCTGAAGAGCAAATTCTATTTGTCTGGCTTGTAACTGAATGTTAGCTACTATGTGATGATTTTATTCAACTCATCCCAACAGAAATTGATTGAGACCTTATTCTGGGCAAAGAATAATGATAATTAAGTCATGCATGGTATTAGGGAAACTGCTGACATTTGTGTTGATGATAGATACTAAAGAATTAACAAAATTAGAAGGGAAAACCTGAAAAAAATCACTGTGGTGGTTTAAAAGTAATACTAATTATAGTAATTTATGGGAACTGCTTATCACTAATGCCTAATTATTATGCAGCACAATCATGATTATGCATGACATTAAATGTGTGCATGAAGGACTTTGCTGTGTTATATTAGATTAGATTAAAACAATGAAATATAAACATGCATGCTCAATCCTCATAACGTGTTACTCATGAAGTAATTTGTCATCTGTTCATAATTTTTAAAAATTAGAGAAAAATGCTTAGTCTGTGAATAAGGTAGCTGGCTCTTTTCTACCAGTGAAACTATAAATTGATTAGTGCACTTGATTCTCTAAATGAGTCTCCTATTATTGCCATCAAGAATTGTAGTGGTTTTTTTCTCTCAGGATTTCTTATAAATAATTTTAATTTCCCTCGTCTAGCACTCTATTCTGAAGTAAATGCAACTCTGAGAGTCTCATTATCTTGATAGTCTGCAGAAGGAATGAGATAGAGTCAGATCAGTTTTGTGTGGATAAGCCAATCCAGGCAGCCATTTGTAGATTACTTATCAATCTGTTAATCAAGAGGACCATGTCCGATTACCTCAGAGTTCAGTTAAAGCAACAAAAGAAAATGGTATAAATGCCTCTTTGGTTGAGCTGTGCGCAAGGTGATAACCATTTTTTACCTCAAAAATTCCATAGAAATTTCTAATATGAAAGGATTTGGAAATAAAGAATGACCCCAATTCCACGAGAGTGGATTTTGACTTAATTTATTCATTCTTTCAGTCACAAAGTATTAGAAATGTGTTATGTGTCAGGCACAGTATTATTCATTGGGAATTCAGAGATTCATACTTTCCCCCAGGAAACTTGCGATCTAGTGGGAGCTTCTATGGGGTCTACAGACTTGTAGTAGCAATGCTGTTAGTACCGCTTTCAAGTATATGACCCTATTTGTATATACAAGAAAATAGGCATGAATAATTAATTTTTGAAAGATGTAAATGACTCTGATGTTGGATACATTAAAAAACAGACAAACATATACCTGTCCTATCTTCCTCCACCATGTCATTTACATCCATACTACAATCAACCTCTGAGGCCAGCGGTGCACCAGCCTATGCTGCTGCTAGCTCTCTGTTTTCTGTTTCATGAATTCAGCTACATCATCTGCAGCGATGAAGTCTCTGGGAAATATGGTTCAGAGATATAAAATAATGTATATACTATTTGAATTGCTACAGCCATTTGCTCCAGTAAACTACAGTTCTTCCTACCCGTTTCTTACCCTCTTGCATTCGCAAACCTATCACTAATATGTAGTCTACCCCTCCCCATCAACCTCCTGCTTCATTCAATGGACTAATGAAAATGGGATCCCTTTGGGGAAATTGCTACCTCACTTTTATTTCTCACTGAAATCTCATTCTTAGAAACTCCAGCACATTCCTACTTACTCTTCCCAGATCTTGCCTGCAGCTGCTGCAGCTGGCCCAGCTATTGTGATTTCAGGATCTCTGCTTTGTCCTCTTCTTCAAATCCTGCTCCAATGTCCCTTCCATTCATAAATGAAAACTGACTTTCACATTTAGGAAGGAAGATGCTTCCTTGCAACTGACTGCAATAAAAGCCATTCCTCTCACTGAGATGCCCAAGGTTAGCAGACTTCGTTAATCTACAATGACTAAGGTATGTCCCTAAGGGTGGATACAGACAACCTTGTATGAATCAACTTCCAATCATACTTTCTAACTGAAAAAAAGAAAAGACTGGGTTGTTTGGGTTAGATAAGGACAACTGCACCAAGGTTTCCATTTCATCCTACTGAATTTATCCATTGTTTTTGGTTCTGAGAAAAGATAAACACAAATCATAACATTTACTTTCACTCTTGATTTTTAATATAAACAGGTTAAGAGGTAAAGTGTCAAAGATGAAGCCAGAATGAGGTGGGTGGCACTGAAAAATGCTTAAATTAGTGCCAGATTAGTGAAGAGAACAAAATTTGAGTGGGAAGGATATTTTCCATGACTGTGATGTATATCTTCAAATAATTGTATCTGAGACTCAAATTTAGAACTACACTGGGTTGATGCGATTAACTGTAATAGCCATAACTACCCTCAAAATAATTCACAAGTGACAGTATTTCAAATCTACAGATGGAGACACATTATAAAACCTAGAAAATTAGAATTGTATATCACCTAGCCACAAAATGAAGTTATAAAATAGCCTCAATTCTGTATACCCGACTACTTCCTTGTATCAACTCTCCACACTTAAAAACTGAAAGTTCATGGTTTTTTTTTCAATACTTCCTCAACTTTTAATATATATCTAGGGGAAAGCAAAACCCAACAAGAGTCAAATACATATTTTCTTATTTTTGCTTTTTCTATGGAAAGAAACACTTAAACTTGACAGAGTTTAATAGCTTAGTGAATGAGGGAAATAAATGCCAGCTAGGAAAATATTGGCTTCTCAGTAATACCTCTGATAAGCTTCCGTGTCTGTGAATCTCATGGGCCAGTTGAATGATTTTAGGTTTTACTGAAAAGTGAGGGATGGGTCTAAATGATAATGATGTGCTACCTTTCACTTTGAGATATAAAAATCCAAGAAAAACACGAATGACTTAGAATATATCAAGGGAAAAATTGTAGGCAAAAATTTAGAATAAATTAGAATAAAAACTCTATATGGAAAATGAAATATTGAGACAAAACTATATACTCCTTTTGGATATGGGTCTTCAAATAATTCAGGGGAAAAGTTATTATTTTTTAAACCTAAGAACTCAGGTAATGGTTATTTCATTTATACTATTTCAAAATATACAAATGAATAAAGTTTTAGAGCTTATTTAAAAATGAGAAAGGATATTTCCAGGTCAGATATTATTTGAATGTAAATATCTATACATGTCTACCTCATCAGAGTCAAATTAAAATAAACAAAACTGTATAAAAATAAAGTGAAAGTATTGGAAATTAGGAACAAGTATACTTTTTTATCAGAAATTTGAGGTCCTTTGAGAAAGTAGAAAGCTGATCTATAGAATCAGCAACAGTTGGCTTCCTGATGAGGCAAGGATTTCTAAAGTTGACAAATGGTAGCATAAGAAGGAACTCAGGCCGGGCGCGGTGGCTCAAGCCTGTAATCCCAGCACTTTGGGAGGCTGAGACAGGAGAATCGCGAGTTCAAAGCCAGCCTTAGCAAAGGCGAGGTGCTAAGCAACTCAGTGAGACCCTGTCTCTACATAAAACACAAAATAGGGCTGGGGATGTGGCTCAGTGGTCGAGTACCCCTGAGTTCAATCCTCAGGACCAAAAAAAAAAAA